>PCDI01000003.1:2248582-2503303 GCA_002778195.1 Raffaelea ambrosiae | reverse complement strand
CTGTGCACTCACCCATCCTCATCCTTGTGCTCCTCGTAGATGCTCGACATCAGCGCGGCTGTCGGCGGCAGGGTCTCGTCCACAAAGATGAAAATAGCCTTTTCGGGAGCCAGCTTGATGCGCTTGCGGATGACATAGACAAACTGGCCCACGGTCAGGTCGGCCGGCACCAGGTACTTCTTCTTGTCGATCGTGGCGATCTCGCTCTTCTCGATCTTCTCGCAGATGACCTGGAGGTCGCACGTATGTTAGCAAAACATGATGAAAGGCGGTGTGAATAACAAGTGAGGAGGAGGAGGAGGGATGGTTGTCTTACCGGAATCCGGTCCGAGTACTTCTGGCGGATGCGCTCGGCCTCGGCCTTGCGCTTCTCAAAGGGGTGCTCGTCCTTGAACTTTGAACGCATCGTGACGGGTTTGGGGAGGATCAAGTGGCGGTGGAGATGACGATGACGCAGGGGAGGGCGCGGCGCAACGGATGAAGAGAGAGAAAGAGAGAGCTTGGAAATCAAGGGATGGTTCCTTGCTTTCTTGGTTGCCGCGATGCGATGCGATGCGATGCGAAAAAGAAAAGAAGTTGATGGGGAAAAGAGATGCAAGAAGAGGGGAGGAAAAAGAGAGGGTGAGAAATAAGAGGAAGGAGCAAGCCGCAGTTTAGGCGCCCTATGGGTGGTTTGCCTCACTTGATGGGGGGGCGTTCTTTGGAGGCGGGACACGGGGGTCAGGTGATACGGGAAGGATGACGAGTTGGCAGCCTAATCGCAGCGGACGAGGTGGGTGGGGGGGGTGACGAAAGGAGGGGCGTGTGGCAGTGAGGCCAGTTGTGTACACTCACAGTGGTCCCTTCCTTTGTGTATGGCATCACATATGGGTCCTCTGATAGCTAACTCCGTTCGGCCTGCACGTGAAACCATTGTTGTTCGTAGAGGCTGATACAAAGTAGTTTACGGTGTAAGCAAATTCCATGGTGTTCCTCCGTCCGTCTCCGCATGGATCTGCCTAGGATTGGCAACTAACTAGTGTGCAGGAACTCCCGCAAGAGATGCGCCGCCCGCTTGCCAACCTGGTCTCTGCAGTGTCTCTGCCTTTCGGTCAGCGGATGCGCCCCGGTGACAAATCGGTGAAAAGATGGGCATTTCACACACTCCCATGTTTCTGCGTCCGACCCTTGTATTTCCTCTCCTTCTGACCTACTATTCCTATGCAGGTCACCTGTATGGCCCCCGGCCAACGGAGGGGAAGGTGCGCAGAGACATGGGTCATCTTCCTTGGATCGACGCCAAGTGGTCACCTCCCCCTCTGGCAAGCCCGCAGACACTCCATAAGCTTGCCCAGTCCCGCCCCTCCAGGCTGCAGGTACCCCTACGCGTAGCTGGCTTTGCTGCATACTCTGCCAGATGCGATAACCCGAGCGACAGCCCACTTTCTATGTATCTAGGGAGTGTCAGAATTTGCAGCTTCTGATTGGTGAATGGCGCTTTTACGCAGACTCGAGAGGCTTTTTTTCCGTCTTTTTGGAAGCGCTGGTGTAGTTATGGGACTCTTTTTGGCAGAGGCAAAAACAGGCGATTCTGACTCTGCGAAAGCCTATTTGTTCTGGTCGTCTGGTCGCTGGGTTTTCTGGGCCGCACACTGTCTGGTCCTCGTTTTCGGGAATCCTCCATCCCCCAACAGCCTTGAGCCCCCCGGGCAGCAGCATACCGGGTGCTGCCGCCACATGCAAAAATCAAATACGGCCAGCCAATTGACAGGCCGTTGAAACTAGAGTGCTTCCCCCAGGGCACAACCGAGCTCACCACACAAAAACTGGGGAAGCCAAAAGTGGCCGTACCAGTGACGACAGATCATTCGGTTTCTCTGCCCATTGCCCGCTTTTTCGGAGCCAAAAAGGGAGTCTGGCTGGGGGGAGAGCAAACCCAATTGCCGTTTGCCTTTGCGTCCCACTTGGGTCTGTGTGGTCGGTTTCTGCTGGTCTTGTGTGTTCTCGGCCCCTTTCTGATTTGCCGTCCGGGTCTCCTATTTAAGCTTGGGGGTGTCCCTGGTGTTCCCCCCGAGCCATGACCGCCTCCCGCAGAGCTCTGCGTCTTGTTGCGCAGACGAGCCGACAGACAGCAGCAGTAGCCGTTTCTGGTGCTCCTCGATTGGGTGTCTTGTCGTCCTTCCCAGCAAGCAGGAACTTTGCCTGTTCGAGACAGCTCTCTTCGTCTTCTCCGTCTTCGTCGTCTTTGTCGTCTTCGTTTTCTTCTTCTCCCGCCACATATTCGCAGGCCACAGCAGTCGTAGCAGCGTTTGGTCTGGCCATTGGCTCGCTGTTCTACACAATGGTAGGAAACACGAGGGAGGCTGTTGATCTACGGAGCTCGTGCCAATCGCAATGCTGATCCGTCGTTTCCCTCCTCTTTCCAGGCTGAAGATCCCGTCCGCTGCGACTCTCCGTCGCTGGCCGAGCGCGACGAGCTGCACCGCCGGGATGCGGGCGGCGTCATTACCGACCAGTCGCCCATGCGCCTGCGCATGGAGAAGTTCATCAAGGAGCAGCAGCAGATCATCATCCAGGGCCTGGCCGACATTGAGAACAGCGGCGGCATTGCCAAGGCGGGCGGCAAGATTGAGGGCAAGGACTGGGCGCCGCGGGCGTTCCGCCAGGACGAGTGGCAGCGCAAGGAGGGCGGCGGCGGCATCACCTGCGTGCTGCAGGACGGCGTCGTCTTTGAGAAGGCCGGCGTCGGCGTCAGCGTCGTGTACGGCACGCTGCCCAAGGCGGGCATCCTGCGCATGCGCGCCAACCACGCGAACCTGGGCGGCGTCGACCCGGACCATCTGCCCGACTCGCTGCAGTTCTTCGCCGCCGGGCTGAGCATGGTGGTCCACCCGCGCAACCCCATGGCGCCGACGGTGCACCTCAACTACCGCTACTTTGAGACGGCCAAGGCGGACGGCTCGCCCGACGGCGCCTGGTGGTTCGGCGGCGGCGCCGACCTGACGCCGAGCTACCTCTTTGACGAGGACGCCATCCACTTCCACCGCACGCTCAAGGACGTGTGCGACCGCCACAACAAGGCCTACTATCCGCGCTTCAAACGTTGGTGCGACGAGTACTTTTACAACAAGCACCGCCTCGAGAGCCGCGGCATCGGCGGCCTCTTCTTTGACGACCTCGACGAGTCCTTTGACCCGGCCGGCGACGGCACCGGCACCGGCACCGTCGACAAGGAGAGCCTGTTCTCCTTCATCCAGGACTGCCTCAAGGCCTTCTTGCCGTCGTACACGCCCATCATGCTGCGCCGCAAGGACCTGCCCTTCAGCGAGGCCGAGAAGGAGTGGCAGCAGATCCGCCGCGGCCGCTACGTCGAGTTCAACCTGGTGCACGACCGGGGCACGTCGTTTGGGCTGAACACGCCCGGGCCGCGCGTCGAGAGCATTCTGATGAGCATGCCGCTGACGGCGAGCTGGAAGTACATGTACGAGCCGGAGCCCAAGAGCCGGGAGCAGCGCCTGGTGGATGTTCTGCGGACGCCGCGGGAGTGGGTGTAGTAGGGAGGAGGCCTGACCCCTTTGGAATCCACGTAAGAATACGCCCAAAGAACAGAGGACGATCTTGAAGAGAACAACGACGACGAAAAAAAAAGAAAAAAAAAAAAAAGAAAGGAAATGACAAAACAAAGTGCCAAAAAAAAAGAAAACAAACAATTCGTGGCAAGGCGTAAGGAGCAGGTGTGGACTGACTATTTCATTTATGTCGCATTTTATGATATTCAATTTTATTTCCAGTTGTGTATTCCATCTTGTTCGTATCTGTGTAGGAAAGTCTGTAAAAATGCTGCATACCCCAACTCTGTTCTTCTTCTTCTATTTGTTGTCGAGTTTGAAATGTTTTCTTTGCGCGGTTGCTCGATTATTATCAGTCTAGTCGTAATAAATCGCAAAAATCCGGAGATATTTGACCGCGACCAGCTTCAATTTGGCAGCCTCAACTCTTACCATGTAGACACTCGACACCCCTCATTATGTCCAACTCCCTGGAAGACACAGACGAGGAGCCTGCTCTGCCCCAACTTCCAGCACCGCCCCAGTTTCTGAGAGGGCTCATCCGCTCCATCGGTAGCATTTCCGTGGACGCTTCTGTTTATGGCCACGATGGCGGAGATTCAGCAGACGATCACAATCGACTGCCACCACAGCACCTAGGCCACCACCACCCAAACCCTCTGGCACTCGTCCCCCACGCGGACCGTCCTTTGCTGGCCACCCTGCACGTCCTGTTTCCGGCCCTGCTGCTGCCCGCGCTGGACCTGCTCGACCGCAGGAGAGTGGTGCGTTGGGGGCGACCGCCCTCGGGCGAAGCCAAACAAAGGACCCGGTCGGCCCTCTACCAGATCCGCGGCGACACACCCCATGTCGTCCACCTCCGGGCGTGGCACTGTACGTGTGCATTCTTCGCGCTGCGGGCCGCCGCGACAAAGCAGGAAGAGCAGGGAGAGGCAGGTCGGGCCGACGCCCTCGCCGAGTATGCCTTTTCCACGCCGCCGTGCAAGCACCTGCTGGCCTGTCTGTTGGCGGAGCAGTGGCCCGCTTTGCGGACGTGCGTTGTTTCGGAGACGGACTGCTCGCCCGAGGTGTTTGCCGGTGTCGTGACGGGTGACTGGTGAGATGGGGGACCAAGAGCAAGAATGCATTCACATGATGCAAGTATGGAAGGAAGACGGGCGCTCTGGTGTTTCTGTACAAAATATCCTTCATGGAGCCAATATCTGTATATGCTTTACGCGTATTTCTGGGGGGTTGATTCTAATGTTACTGTTTTCCATTTTTGTCTATCTTCACTCGTCCAACATCACGTCCATTAAGACACGAACACACGCAAACATGCTTCGAATATAGAGAAATCGTACAAGTGGTTGGGGGGAGGGGGTTGTCTACCAGCCTCGACGGAGGAAAATGATCAAGCCAAAAGACAAGAAAGGGGAAAGAAAATAAGAACAAAAGAAAAAAAGAAAACAAAAGCAACGCTCTAGCGTCTCCCCCCTTTCTCTTGCCCTTTTTGTGTAGTAGGAGTAGGTAGATGTGGTTGTGGTAGCAAGTCGGGGTAGCCGGGTTTGACAGCAACCCTTTTTTTTGGTTCTTCTTTTTTTTTTGCTTTGCTTTGAGTTTTGGTGTATGACCCTTCTTCCATTGATCTTCCATGATGTGTTTCCCTCGCCGGCTTCCCCCAGCCTTCCCATCCTCCCTCTTCGTCATTCCTTCGTTCGTCCTACTTCTTCTCCTCGCTCTCTTTTGCCTCCCCGTTCACCCCATTGGGCGTCTTGTCCTCCTTTTTGCTGCCGTCCTTCTTGCCCTCGTCGTCCTTCTTCTCGCCATCCTTCTTCTCGCTTCCTTCCTTCCCGTCCTTGTCCTTGTCCTTGTCCTTGCCGCCGCCCTCGCTCTCCTTCCGGGCCGCGTCCTTCTCTTCCTGCTGCTGCCGGTTCTGGATCTTGTTCTCAATCAGGTCGTGGAACGCTGTGATCGCCCGGATCAGACTGCTCAGGTAGATAGCCATCAGCTGGTCGTTGGTCTTGACGCTCATCGCATAGGCCAGATCGCCGTCGCCGCGGCCGGTGATGGGCGGTGTGGAGGTCGCCTCGGGCTTTTGCGCCGGCGTCGACAGGTTGGGCAGCAGGTTGAAGACATCCTGGAGGTTACCGAGGATGGCGTGGTTGACCGGCAGCTGGCCGTCGAGGACCTTTTTCAGGTAGGCCTGTATGTCGCCGAGGCGGTGGTGCAGGCCCTGGAGAGACTGCAGCTGGTTGGTGACGCGGGTGGACAGGGTGCCCACGGCGACGTCGCGGATGTCGCGCAGGAGGTGTTCGACGCCGATCTCCTCGGCCTCTTCGGCCTCGATGATGGAGGGGGTGTGGACGAATGTCTTGTTGGTGGTGGTTCCGTCCTGGATCATAGGCAGGCAGATTAGCATGCAAACGCAGTACACATCACACAAGAGAAACGGTCCTGAAAACATACATCCTTGATCTCGTCCACGGCAAAGTAGGCATCCGTAGGCACGCCCGACTCCTTGGGCTGGACGTCGATGATGACGAGCAGCGGATTCGGGCTGTAGCGCTTGAACAGCTCGTTGATCTCGAGGTCGGATGCCCGCAGCTTGGGGCCCGAGTGGTACCAGCCTATTAACTTTTCGCGGGCGTTGATCTTCTTGAACATGTCGTTCATCGCCTCGATGTAGTTGTGGTCGAGGTACCACACGGAGGGGTCCTTGTCATCTTCCTCGAACGGCACTGGGGAGGTTGTAAGTAGGGGCCCCCATCACAGCTTCACCTAACCAAAAGAAAAACATCACGAAAGTAGCATCATCGCCAAACGGCTGGTCTGCTCGGCTTCGCGCCTGGCAACTCACCCGCAAAACTGTTGGATACCCGCACCGTCTTCCCATCGTTCTGTCCTAATAACACGCCCACCACGCGCTTGTTCTTGCTCTTGGTTGCGGCGCCGCGGTTGAAGTGGTCGACCACCGACAGCAGCACCATGGGCGCCACGGTGACGTTCCGGGTCACGAGCGACAGGGTCTCGGCTGTGGTCGTCGGCATGGTTGCGACGGGGGGGAGAGGAGGTGTGAAAGAGGAGAGGAATGTCAGTTGTGAGGTCTCGTGGGGTTTCTGGGCAACTCGTCGGGTGTCGTCTGCTGTGTTTGTGTTCGCCAGACGTCAATGGAAGGGAGCGTTGGATTGATTGTCTGGGCTCGCCAGCCAAAAAGGCGTCGTACTGCTGATGCTGCCTTTTTTGGCGCCCTTGAGGGGAGCTCCATATACGGCTAGCGCACGCCACTGTCGTCCAGCCACACATCAAGGGACTTCCAGGGATGGGGGCAGCACGTGTATGATCATGTGATAGGAATAGCTACCCTCATTCCTGTCTATGAGGCTCCTCTCCTCATTTTCTAGAACCCATTTCGATCGGACGATTACTTGCCGAGTTGTCGCGACTGCTCGTGGGCTGGACGCACGTGGCGGGACGCATGCCCGCTCTGTAGACTTTTCTTCTTTGGGTCCTCCGATTTGCGGTTGCGATCTCGCCATGTTGCGCCGATGGCGAGCCCAGATGTGCCCAGCCAAGAGAAGGACCAGGCAGAGATACCGCGCTGCAGACACGTTCTAGACATGGCAAAGTCACTCATAGGTGTCCATAGACACTCGTAGTCTTCATATCTATGTCTCCTACGCGCCATTGGATTGGCTGGGACCATGCCCAGAGCTCGCCATCCTGGCTGTCCCCTTCACCCGGAAGTGGATGCGAAGGGCGAAACGGAGCCCAGCCAGGAACGTCTCTGGTCTGGCAATGAGAGGAGGGGGAGCGACGAGAATCACCAGGAAGCGGCACCAGCAACACGCAACGCCGACGATTCTACCGCCTCTCTAGCCAGCAGATACCTCGGCGGAGAGGGACGCGGCAGCACAGAAAACGGCCAGGGCTTCGGATAACTGGAGCTCCAAAAAACAAGTGGGGTATCTCTGGTCCATGTAGCGAGGCGATGGGATGTTGTCACTCTGGCGGGGTCTCGCGGCACGAAGCTACCTGAATCGACCCGCTCGATACATCATCGCACTCCTCCCGCCCCCCACTTGGTGGTCTGCAGGCACAGATTCGCTCGCCTGGAGCCCCCAGTCCCCCAGCAAGAGTGCTCTCCAGGGTAACAGCACGCTAGAGGACCAGGGACTAGCTGTGTGCTCAGTAACTAATTTTTTTGGGTTCCAGTGTCCCGTTTGTTGGTCTTTTGGTCCTTGGTGTTTTTTTTGTTGGTGTGTGCTGCGCTCTTGCCTCCGGAAATCGCATTGGCCGGTCGCTCCTGCCTGCCTTTGCCCCTACCTCTATTGGTGATCTCCGTTGCTACCCCCATTCGCAGCAGGAAACCACTCGTAATTAGTGCCTGTCTATTTTCGCAGTTGTTCTTTCTCTCTTCTCCTCTTTCTCTTTCCGCTTCGCCTCTTCTCTTATTTTTCTTGTTTTTCCCTTTTGCTTCCCATTTCCCTCTTCTCTGCACCATCTGCACCCGCGCTCTACCGAATTGTTCTCTTCCCCCCCCTCCCTCCCCATCCTGATTACCCACCACAGCCTGCAAAATGGGCGCCATTGAGGAACAGGTGCAGCGTCTGCACGGCGTCGTCGCCAGCCTGGAGGCGCGAATTAAAGACCTCGAGACCGGCAAGGTTGGCAAGACGGCCACGACGTCGGAGAGCATCCGCATGATCCTGATTGGGCCTCCCGGTGCCGGTACGTGGCGGCAGTGACCTCCGACGCAAAAAGCGCAACGAACAAAAAGCTTTCTTGAAAGCTGGCACGGACGGCGATTTGCTGACAGGATGGCAGGCAAGGGCACGCAAGCTCCCAAGATCAAGGAGAAGTTTGGCTGCTGCCATCTGGTACGTTCTACTTGCCCGCGACGAGCTTTTTTTTGTTTTTTGTTTTTCTTTTATTTTGGTTCCTGCTAGACGTCTTGAGTGCTGACATTTCCCTTCCTCCCCACAGGCTACCGGTGACATGCTCCGCTCGCAGGTCGCCAAGAAGACGCCCCTCGGCCGCGAGGCCAAGAAGATCATGGACCAGGGCGGCCTCGTCAGCGACGACATTGTTATTGGCATGATCAAGGAGGAGCTCAACACGAACCCAGAGTGCAAGGGCGGGTATGTGTGAAAGAAAGAAGAAGAAAAAAAAGAACCGCTGTGCAGTTGGTGCGATGTCGCAAATTTGGCGCATCCGTGCTTTCTTGGGGGGCTTTTTTTTTGTGGATTTCCACATGGCAAAGACGATTCTGCGGACAAAATGAGGATGGCTAGCATTCACTAACACACGCCTCGAAACAGCTTCATTCTCGACGGCTTCCCGCGCACCGTTCCGCAGGCCGAGGGTCTCGACTCGATGCTGACGGCTCGCAACCAGACGCTGCAGCACGCCGTGGAGCTGCAGATTGACGATGGCCTGCTGGTGTCGCGCATCACCGGCCGCCTGATTCACCCGGCGTCTGGTCGCACGTACCACAAGATCTTCAACCCGCCCAAGCAGGAGATGACCGACGATGTGACCGGCGAGCCGCTCGTCCAGCGCTCCGACGACAACGCCGAGGCCCTCAAGAAGCGCCTGGCCACCTACCACGCACAGACCACGCCGGTCGTCGACTACTACCGCAAGACGGGCATCTGGAAGGCCATTGATGCGTCGCAGAAGCCAGAACAGGTCTGGGGCACTCTGCTCAAGATCTTTGACGGCGATGCCAACAAGGCCAGCAGCTCCGGCAGCAGCATCTTCAGCAAGCTGACCGGCCAATAGACGTCGAAGACACAGAGAGGGCCGATGACTGGCAAACTCGCATCGGATCTCTCTGACAGAAAGACGACAAGCCAACAGACAAGGTGAACGACAAGATTGGACAACAAAGTGGACAACTGGGCCACAAACTGGACTACGAACTGGACAAACTGAAGGACAACCCCCGAACAAAATAAAAACAGACGAAGCCGACAAAGCCCCCCCCGGATTGCGCAATTTCTTTTTCTTCCTTTCTCTTGTTTCTTTTGGCCAGCACACTGTAACCTAGCAACGTTGCCTGTTTGCGTTATGTTTTGCGAAGCTTGATTTTGGAAGCCAAGGAAGAAAAAGTTTTTTTGCTCTCTTTCTCTTTTCACCACATTCTACATGAGACAAATGATCGATAAAACGGGAGGATTGGATTGGAAGGAAACTGGACGACATGGATGGGAGTAGACATGGCTGGTGAAGCAACCATTTTTGGGTGAGGGGTAATGCGAATTGGGCGGCAACGGGAGACAAAGAAAGAGACTACTTTGTGGTATGTGAAAGGACGACACCGGTCGACCAGGACGGATCTGACTGTGATGGATCTCGAGGTTCTTCTCTACTGCGATGGATTGTGTACAAACAGACTCTTTTTTAATGAAACCGGATTTCACAGCCAAAGGGCCGTGTGTGTGTGGCATATATGCGTGCTATGGGGATTTCACGATGCAGCCGACTGGACTTTTTCTCTACACCGAGTTTGTCCAACCTCGACTTGCCTGGACACATTTTGCTTTGTTCACTTCGTCCAAAACCAGTCCTGGATGCCAACAATACTACTGCAGCAGAGGTTCCACTGAAGCTGCATAAGGCTCGACACCACCTGGATGAAAAAAACAAAAACAAAAAAAACACTCCAGCTTCAACCAATCCGGGAGCTGTTTGCCGCTGTCGTGCAGCTGTCAAATGAGAGCTTGCCAACCTGGAGCAGGCCATAGGCAGTATTTCAGTGGATCAAGTGACGCATGAGGCACTTTAAAGAAAACCCCGAACTTGCGAAAAGTCCACCGCCCAGCATCCTGATGCGACCCCATGGTCTGTCGATGGCATCTGGCCAGTTTTCTGCCTTTTTGGGATATTTTTTATGATTGACGATGAGAAATGTCGGCTTGACGAAACAGAGAGAATACAGCTGTTACACTTTGCATACGAAACGAGTTTACCGCGTGGCCTTGTCTTGACTTCTTCTTTTGTCTACTTTGCCGTCTGTCTACTTTGCCAAGAGATCACCATGTCGACCGCCTCGGCTTCCAGCGGTCCTCCTCCGCCGTCGTCGCACGCGACTATGCCCCCCTTCCCAGCGGCCATCTTGGCGCCGGTGCCCCTGGTGCCGGCCTCGGTCAGCGACGTCACCGTCTCGGCCAGCAGCGTCACCGGAAGCATGTCCACGGCCACGGCGACGACGTCGACAACCGAGACCACCACGTCGACGGCCCGGTCGCCGCCGCCGCCGCCTGCGGCCGCCTCCTCGTCCGTCTCGTCCGTGTCGCTGCCACTGCACCCGGCAGGAGGGCAGGGGGGCGCAGCCGCCGCAGCAGTCGGTGCGCCTCCTTCGGCGTCTGCTGGTGGTGGTGGTCCTCCCCAAGCTCCTCCACCACCGTCCTCCGCCTCGGCGTCGGCCCTGGCCCCGCGCCTCCAGCCGACCCTCCCGTCTGCGTCGGGCCAGCACCGCATCGCCGAGGCCCGGCAGGCGCTCGACGCCAGCATCGCCAACCTGCTGGAGCCCCAGCTGCACGACCGGGCGGCGCTCATGCACAGCAACATGCGCGCCATCCACGCGCAGCAGCGCAACCTCGGCTTGGCCACGGCGGCGCTGCGGCGGGAGAACGACCACCTGGCCAAGTTTGTGCACGACATGATCGGCCCGCTCAAGGAGGTCGGCAACGTGCAGAACTGGGCCGAGGTGCAGTTCCAGGGCATCTCGGTCATCGAGGAGACGCTGCGGCTGGTGCGGGAGCGCCGGGCGCGGCGAGAGCGCCGGGCGGAAGAGCGGGCGCGGCGACACCAGGAGCGGTTGGCCCGCGGGGACGAAGACGGGAGCAACAAAGAAGAAGACAACGGAGACAGCGACTCTTGGAGCAGTGGCAGCAGCAGCTACACGGGGAGCAGCTATACGGGCAGCGACTCGGGGAGGGATACGGGAAGCGGTCGGAGCCGGAGCCGGAGCCGGAGCCGAGCAGGGAGTCGAGGACGACCAACGACGAATACGGACCAGAATGGGGCAGAAGGCGCCGGCGAAGGACCGTCATCGACTGCTACTACGAAACAACCAGTGGAAATTGGACCCGAGCCGGGCGTCGACTCTACGGGAAAAAATACGGAGACGGCCATCCATGACGACGGTCCGCAAGAAGAGGCATCAGGCGACAAGGGAAAAGGGAAGGAGGTGGTCAGGGAAGACCCTGTGATTGTTGCGGAGCTGGCAAAGAATGATGTCCAACCAAACAAAGACGAAGACACGAGCAAAGGAACAACAAGAGATGCACTTCCAGAGACGGACCTAGCACTACCGGAGAGTGAGACGAATGGACTGCAAACGCAAGAACAAGGAGACACTGATCAAGGAAAGGAAAAGGAGGAAGCCAAAGAGGAGAAGCCTGTTCCGACTGATGCCAAGGTGGAAGAGGTGGCTGTTGCAGACACCGACAAAGAGATGAAAGACGGCACCCTGGAGACTAATGGTCCCATCGAGGCGAAGACAGGCGAGACTGTGCAGGAGAATCCAGCCTCTGATGTCCGAGACAAGGGAAAGGGAAAAGAGGCGGACGTTGTCCCCGAGACTGGCAATGTGCAAGCCGAGAAGAAGGACAACGTCACCGAAGCAGGCGCATCTTGTGGTACACTTGCAAAGCCAGACGTCTTGGAAACAGAAACCGTGGATACGAAAGTCGTGGGGGCAGAAGTCTTGAACACAGACGTCTTGAAGACGGAAGTGCTGGAGACAGAAACACCTGTTTCTGGGGGTGACCCGGCTCCGAAGAAGGAAGATTCTGCTCTGACCAAGGACCAACCAGAAGAAATTGCAAAAGAAGACAAGGAGGAGGAGATGGAAGAAAAGGACGGAGCCAAAGAGAAGGAAACCACTTTGGATGCAAGCCAAAAGACAGAGGAGGCAGCAGTTGTTGTTGAACCAGTCGAGGCGGAGGAACCAGGAGAGAAGAAGCAAGAGCAACCGGAGCTAGAGGAAACGAAGACAGAAGAGACGCAGCCAAAAGAGAAGAAGCATGAGGAAGAAAAGTCGGAAGAGACGAAACCAGAGGAAACAAAAGCAGAACAAACAAAAGCAGAAGAGACAAAGACAGAAGATAAGGGGAAAGAGGAAACACATCCACAAGAGACAAAGGCAGAAGAGACAGCGACAGAAGAGACAGCGACAGAAGAGACAACGACAGAAGAGATAAAGACAGACGAGGCGAAGCCTGACGAGGGTGTCGTCATCAAAGAGGCTGTCTCTGTCGAGTCTGTGCCACCCGAGGTCGAGGTGTCTTCAACCAGCAAGCCAGCCGGTGAGACTGGGCCAAGTGGCGGCAAAAAATGAGAAAAGAAAATGAAGAAGACAAAAGAAGAATGAGAATTTTTTGAAACATGAACAAAATACGTTTGGAAAAGGAGAGAGAAAAACAGAAGAGTCTTTGCATATGCGAATTTGGTGCGCTCGGGTACCAGTGTGGGGGCCGGCAGGCGGGGCCACTCTTTATAGCGCAAGATAAGGCAGGATCATCCAACAACCAAGCGGCTCTGGTCTAATGGTTATGATTTCGACCTTCCAAGTCGAAGATTCGCGTTCGATTCGCGGGAGTCGCAAATTCTCTTTTTTTGGACATTCTTTTTTCTGTTCTTTTTTGCTCTTTTTTGTTCCTTCTTTTTTGGGGGGAGGGGGGACGGTTCTTTTCTATTCTCTTTTCTCTCCTGGCAAGTCTCCGTATTCTTTCTTTCCTCTATTCTTCGTCTGACTTTTCTGGCCCAGTTTCATCTGCCAACGTTCTGCCAACGTTTTGAACAAAGTCTGCATTTGTACCTTACCTTCTTATGACTTATGATGCACACTTTTATGTGTAGAATGTTTTTGTTGCTGGTGGAATTGTACTCTGCAAACTTGATTCGTAAAATAACCAGTACTGAGATGTTCAAATAAACTGGCATTTCAATGAGGTCTCGTCAGTGAGGCCCAGCCAGTTTTCTGTATATTTGTTTTGCTCTATGCTATAGACTGTCGCCTCTGACAGCCAGCTGGTCTACAGCTGGGAAGGTGGGGCTCATCCAAGATGCAGCTTCGCAAAAATTAACGTCACCAAAAAAAAAACCCCCACCGAAACCGCAACCTCTGCCATTCTCGAACCAGACCAACATATAGAACCGCTCCCACTCCTACTCCCACTGCACAACCCCTGCTGCACCATGCCCCTCCTCAAAGCATCCTACACCTCCCCGGCCCACGAGCCCTTTGCCGAAGAGCGCGACATCCCCGCCTCGTCGTCGTCGTCGTCGTCGTCGTCCACTGCGCCGGCCTCCTACTTGGACAGCCTGCGCGCCGCCGTGGCCTCGGTGCAGGAGTCGGTCAACCGGGAGCTGACGGCGCGCATGGTGATGGATGCGGAGGCGTCTGCAGGCGGCCCGTCGGGGGGTGGCGGAAACGGCGGGAACGGCGGAAAGAGCAGGGCCGCCAAGAAGGGCGCGGCGCCAAACGAGGACGAGGAGGACGCCTATGGAGAGGAAGCCATGGAGGAGGACTGAGACACACGGCAAGGCGACAGCGACACGAAGACGTTGAGGGGGGCGGTCGGTCACGCGACGCGTCGACAAGAAAGGCCTGGGATCGGCAGGACAGCGGGAGTGGGAGAAGAATCGGCACGAATACACGGAGTGGTGTCGACAAGCCAGCCAAAAAAGAAAGAAAGAAACAAAGAAACAAAAAAAGAGCCTGAGAATCCCCAAGACAAGGCGAGCTAGAGCAGACAAAGAGAACGAGAGCACGACACGCCTAAGGCAACTCCCAGAGATACCCAACACGAGTCAACGGCACAACCAGGCACAGCCGGCCAAGACAACTCGCCAGACATCAAGCTCGTGGTATATGATGGATATTGCTACACAACGTCGTACACTGTACATTCTCTGATCTCCTGGTCCTATCTCTTTGGTCCCTGACTTTGTCTCTTCCTGGCTACTCTTCCTCCCCCCCCCCCCCTTCAGTGCCTCCCCCAACTCCCAAACCGGTTCGGATCCAACACATTGCCTCCTGCCGCCCCTCCCCCGACGGTTGTCCCGGCAGTCCCCCGCCCCGCCCGGTTCAGACACCCGTAATGCACCACGGCATTGTCCGGCAGCACCGCCACCACGCTGCCCCCCAGGCGCTTGTGGCACACGCCGCACACCCTCTCCTCGCTGACGACCACGCGTCGGTTGCGGCCCCCGGGCGGGGCCAGCCCGGGTCCCAAGGCGCCGGGCCCCAAGACACGTCCCAGAGACGCGCCCAGGGACACCTCTGCTTGCGCGGCCAGGGCGGCCGTCTGGCGCAGCCCCTTTTCGATGCGGGTCTCGTTGACCACGCTGTTGGCCGCCCGCATCCGGCCGCGGAAATACGAGGCCAGCTGGGCCACCGGCAGGCCGTCGGGGATCAGCTGCAGCGTGGATGACGCCGGCAGGCGCGAGCCGTGGCGCGACAGCAGGTCCAGGGCGGGGCCGCGCTGGGGCGGGTGCGGCGGCGGCGGCGTGAGGTACAGCGCGAGGAGGGTGTGGTAGATGGAGGGCGCCGAAGGCGTCGACGGGTCGTTGTCGTCGTCGTATTCGTGGCTGTAGCTGCGACTGCTTTCGTCGCTGTGGATGGAGCTCAGCGACGGCTTGGAGCGGTGAAGACGGCCAGAGGTGCGGCCAGAGGCGCGGCCAAGGGCACGGGGTGTGGGCGAGGTCGGGGCCACGGGCGGCAAGGCGTCCTGGGCGAGGTGGATGCGGTTGCAGTAGCTGGGGGGGTGTCAGTGGGCAGATTGGACTAGATGGCAGAATGGAACAGAAACTAAGAGAAACTCACTCTTCGGCCTTGTCAAAGTCGTGCATTTTAAAGACGTAAATCTCCAGGGCCTGCTTGTGCTGGCCCATGTTGCTGAGCACGACCGCCTGGGCCTCGTAGAAGGAGGGATCTGCGTGAGTTAGATCGAGGCCGAGCCAGGAGTGCCATGTTGAAGCAGGGGGGGCATGTTCAAAGGAAGACTGTGGGAGTCTTGGGAATCCTGATCAAGCGGAAAATCGGGGGGAAAATGACGTACCATCCCTTGGAATGATCCCAAACGCACGCGACAGACTGTACTGCCGGCTCTCCTTGAGGAAGGCCACCAGCCGGTCCATGGTGATCTGCCAGTGGTCGTCGTCGTCGTCGTCGTCCTTGTTCTTGTTCTCCTCGTCGTCCCTGTTCTTGTTCTCCTCGTCGCCCTTGTCCACCCCTTTCAGCACCCGCACGGTCTGCTCAATCAGCCGGTTGTGGAAATCCGGCGTCAGGTCGTTCAGCTCGCCGATGATGTGCGCCAGGTAGCGGATCTCCAGGCGGACGTCGATGCCGGCCAGGAAGCGCACGACGCGGTCGCGCGGCAGCGTCTCGGCGTTCTCCGAGTCGGCCAGAAACACCTCCATGCCGAGAGTCGGATCGACCCGGAGCGTCCAGGCCGCAAACTCGAGAATCAAATCAATCATCTCGGGCGGCAGGCTCTGCAGGTAGGCCACCGTGCGCCGGGGCCCGCGCAGCGCCGGGGGGATCTCGTCGAGGGGGACGTCCGCGCGGGCGTGGGGGTGGTTCGTGTGGTCAAGGCCTTTGGAGCGGGGCGACTGCTCCTCGGAGCCAGCTTTCTCGTGGGCCTCTTTCCCTGACTCTGTCCCAGTCTCTGTCCCAGTCTCTGCGTCCTCCTTCTGTTTCTCCCTGTCACTCCCCTTCTCCTTCTCCTTCTCCCCGTCATCTTGCCTCTCGCCAAAGCGCTTCAACAACTCCAGGGCTGGTCGGTGCAGCTTCTTGCCGTAGAAAAAGTCGACCAGCTCGTTGTACCGGCTGGTGGCCAGCAGCCGTTCGTTGACGACGTCTGGGTCGCAAAAGTTGGGGATGCGGAACAGCGAGCTGGCCAGCTTGGGACGGATCAGCATGAGCACGCGGAACATGGTGGTGTCGACCAGCGTGAAGATGGCCCGGAGGTGCTCCTCCTCGGACTCGCAGTCGTCGTCCGAGTAGTCCGAGTCCTCGACGACACCATGATGTCTTGGTGTTCCTGGTGTTCTCTGCGCTTTCTGCGCCTTCTCGGCTCTCTCGGCTCTCTCTGCTCGTGCCTTCCCCTTCAGCTTGCCCGTCGCTGGGTCGATGACCCGCTGGAGCCGTGCCCGGGTGCCGGCCAGGTAGCTGTTGAGTGCCTCGGCGGCCTTCTTGAGCTCCTTGCCTTCGAGTGGTACATAGCCGTTGCTGTTGCTGTTGTTGTCGCCATGGCTGTGGCTGTGATGGTGTCCGTGGACATCACGTGCCTGGGATGTGTCACTACCACTACCGGCCACCGCCGAGATCTGGGGCGAGGCCGGGACAGACTCGGCGCCTTTCCGCGACGATGCAATGGACGACGTCTCGGCATTGGCCTTGCGGCCGAGGAACATCTTGGTGAAGCCGGCCCGGGACAACGACGAGGTGGCTTCCGAGGCGACGGCGGCGGCGGCGGCTTCTTCTTTGGCGGGAGCCGGGGCTGGGGATTTGGGCACTTTGGGAGATTTGGGCGATTTGAGAGCCTTGGGAGACTTGGGCGATTTGAGAGCGGATGCTTGTGGCGGCGGTGTTTTTGGTGTTTTTGGTGTCTTTGGTGCTTTCTTTGGCGTTTGTGGTGCAGTCTCGCTGCCGTTGGTGTGTCCATTGGTGCCGTCTTTTGGGTCTTTTGGCCCCTTTGACTCTTTCGAGTCTGTCTTTGCCCTGGACTCTCCTGTCTCTGAAGACTCTCCGGCTTCTCCAGACTCTCCTGCTTCTCTAGACTCTCCGGACTCCTCTGTCTCTCCTCCCTTGCCACCAGCCTCTTTCGAGTCTCCCTCACTCTCCCCTTCTTCTTCTCCTGCTTCTTCTTCACTCTCCTCCTCCTCCTCCACTGGCTCGTCGGAAAGATCCCCCACAATCGACCGCGGAAAGAAGCGAAACACCCGCTCCGGCGGCGCGTGCACGTCCTCCTCGTTGAACAGGTCCATCGAGTCGAGGTAGCGCTTCTGCCGGAAGAGCCGCTCGGCTTTCTGCATCTTCACCGAACGCAGCGTGGCCGCCTTGTTGGCCAGCAGCGCGTCCTCCAGCAGCCCCAGCAGGCTGATGGCCTCGTCCAGCCGGCCCTGCTCCACGAGGGCGTCCACCTGGCTGTCGTACCCCGTGGCGTCCATCTTCCAGATGCCGCGCTCCGACGACACGTGGAAGCCCTTGCCGGCGTGGGCCAGGCTCACCGAGGGGGGCGGCACGTGCAGCTGGGCGGCGCCGGGGAGCTCCATCCGCTGCAGGATGCTGAGCGTGTCCGGGTTGCGCACCTCGAGCGTGCCCTTGGCCGGCGGCTGCAGGGCCAGGATGTAGGGGTAGCTGTAGCCGATGCTCTCGGGCGCTGACGGCCACGGGATGGGCCGCTTGTCGGGGATGGGCTTGCCGGTGTCGGCCGAGATGAAGAGCGTATGGACGTCTTTGGCCAGGAGCACGACGCCTCCTCCTCCGCCGTCGTTGCCCGGGCCCGTACTGCTGTTGGTCCTGCCATTACCATTCCTCCTGTTCTCGTGGCTCTCGCGGCTCCCGTCCGACAGCTTCGTCGCCAGCGGCTTCGGCATGTAGCTGCCCAGCCCCATGTAGCCCATGCCGGCGCCGCTGAAAGCCCCGAACCGGCTGACCGGTGCCGCCTCGCCGCCGTTGCTGCCGCTGCCTCCGCTGCCACCGCCGGCAGCACTGACCAGACTGCCGTTGCTGCTGGCGCCAAAGTCGGCCGCCGTGCCGCCCACAATGTCGGTCGTCGCGCGCGTGACCACATCGACCAGCACGTACCCGGCGTTCATGCCGACGACGAGCTTGGTGGCGTCGGCCCAGGTGAGCGAGCGGATGGTTTCGGAGAGAACGATCTCGGGAACGGTGCTGCTGCCGGGTGCGTCGTCGTCGTCGTCTTTGCCGCCCATCTCGCTGGCGTACCAGCTCCACAGCAGCAGACGCCGCTTGACGGCGACGGCCAGGCGCGACACGATCTCGGGGATGCCGGTGGCCGGGTCCTTGACAATGTTGCTGGTGACGGCGAAGCTGGAGGCGTTCTTGGTGCCGGGCAGGGGGGCGGCGCCGGCGAGGGGCTGGAAGGTCTGGAGGTCGTGGAGGGAGACGGCATAGTTGGCGAGGGAGACGAGCACGTCGGCCTCCTTGATGATGGCGAGCTGCTCGATGGAGCGGGAGGCGAACTTTTCGACTTCGCGGAGGAGGTCGGCCTTGGCGGGCTTGCGCGCACCGTCGTCGCCGGTGGTGGCATCGTTGACTCGATAGACCCGGAGGACACCCGTGTTCAGTCCGACCAGCAGGCGGTCCCCATAGGCCACGAGCGATTCGATCTTGGACTTGTCGCGGGCTTTGAGCTCGACGATGGGTCGAGCTGTGAATGCGGAGAGCATGGCGAGTGAGCGAAGCGAGGAGAGAAGAGCGAGGAGAGGAGAGCGAGGAGCGAAGCGAGCGAGGAGAAAAAAGCGAGGAGAAAAAAACGAGGAGAAAAAGAGAGATCGAAGCGAAGGAGCAGGTGTCGAGCAGGTGTCGAGCAGGTGTCGAGCAGGTGTCGAGCAGGTGTTGAGCAGATGGAGAGCAGGTGTCCAGCAGGTGTTGAGCAGATGGAGAGCAGATGGAGAGCAGGCGTCCAGCAGGTGTCCAGCAGGCGTCCAGCAGGTGTCCAGCAGGTGTCCAGCAGGTGTCCAGCAGGTATCAAGGAGGTATCCAGGAGGCGTCAGGGAGGTGTCGAGGAGCTGTGCAGGGCGGGCTCGTGCTGGCAAAGACAAGGCCGAGCTGGCCAGCTGCCGTCGACGATGGCCGGGAAGACCTGCCCGCCGCACCGAGTCGAAGCCGCAAAGGACTGCCTTCCCGAGCTTGTCCCTCTGAGCCCGTCCTTCTCGGGCTGCCGACTCAGACCAGCTCGTCCGTTTGGCTCGTCCGTTGGAACTCGTCTCTACTCGTCAGCGCGACAGGCCGAGGGTGGCCATAGCGAAGCGCAGGTGAAGAGAAAAAGGAGCCCAGCAGATCTTGGAGCAGTGGTGCATCGAATGTGGGAATGAGAAGGGGGGGTGTCGTCGGTTGCTGAGCGGGAGTCGTGGTGGCAGTCGTCGTGCCCGTCGTCGTCGGCGTCGGGTTTGTTGGGAGCGCATGCCAAAAGGGAAGCTTGTGAGGTTCAGGCTGCTCAGACAGAGACGCCTTTCCCTTCGTGGACGGGATTAAAGTGGAGACGCCTGTTGGGTTGGTGAGGTGGTGCATTTGGGGGGTCGTTCTTTCCCTGATGGATTAGAGCTTGTTCCCGAAAGGCAGGCGCGGGACAGGCAATAATTAGCGCGGCTGCCGTTGGTCACCCTGGGCGAACCACAGAGCTCTTTCACAAGAGGCATTGGATAGAGCAGTATGTACACCAATGAGTTGCACACAATGCCAACCACAGAGTTCGACACAGACAACGGTGCCAACCACAGAGTTCGACACAAACAACGGTGCCAACCAGAGTTTGACACAAACGGTGCCAACCACAGAGTTCGGCACAGACAACGGAGACTACACATGGCTTACAGACAAAAAAAAGATCTTCCTCTATGAACAGTTCCTTAAACCCCTGTCAGATACCAATGCCGAAATCAAAACGAGCTGTAGAGTGTATAAACAAATTGCACACAGGAAACCCCTCCCACCCGTCTACCCGGTCTTGCCCAGTCTATCCATTCTACATCTGGCGTGCCCGATCTGGTGTTGCCCAACGCAGTCTGGTGTGGGACCAGCGCGCAGCCTGCTTCGTCTTCGACTACATCCCCGTCACCCGCATGGCCACAAACCCAAGCGTCAACACAACCACCAGTGTCAGGATGCTGCTCGGGATGCCGCGCGTGATAAAGTGCTGCACCTGGAGGTACCGCTGGCCCGCGGGGTCTTCCTTCATAATGGCAGCTATTCAGTTAGCGAAGTCAAGAAAAGGGGGGAGGGAGCATGAACGCAAACGTGAAGTCGAGCACACTTGTGGTCGAAAACACTCGTAGCTGTAAACTCGAACACGCTCAAAGACTCGAAACTCGAAACTCGAGATACTCGAATACTCGAATACTCGAAAACTCGAACCACTCGAACCACTCGAAACGCTCGAAACGCTCGACAACACTTGACCACGCTCTTCGAGCGTTCCCTCGTGTTCTTGAGCGTTTTCTCGTGTTCTCGAGTTTTCTCGTGTTCTCGTGTCCCGTGTCCCGTGTCCCGTGTCTCTCGTCTCTCGTCTCTCGTCTCTCTGCACTTACTCATATTCGGAAACCCGCTCGTCGGCAGGCCCATCGCCGCACTGCACATCAGCACCCCCGCCATCACCAGCAGGTTCGGGTGCGGCTCCTCCATGTCCGCGCCCACATTGAACACCAGCGGCAGCAGGATCAGCGCCGCCACCGTGTGGCTGATAAACGTCGCAATCACCAGGATCAGCGTCGAGAACACCACCAGCACCCCGTACAGGCTCATCCCCTGCACCCGCGCCGTGATCCCCGCCGCCACCGTGTCCAGCAGCCCCGACGCCTTGACCGACCGGCCCAGCGCCAGCCCGCCCGCCGCCAGGATGATGATCGTCCACGGGAAATTGTTAAAGTCTTCCTTGGTCAGGATGCCGATGCCAAAGAAGAGCACAATCGGCAGGATCGCAATCACCCCCATGTCCCCAAACACGTCCTCCAGCTGGTGGCTCGCACACCACAGCCCAATCGTCGCCACCGTCACCGCCGTCACAAACCACTGCACCCCCGTAAACGACTCCCGCACCGGCCGGATCGCCACAATCGTCGTGCCCCGCCCGGGCCGGAAACTCACCAGCAGCAGCAGCCAGATCAGCAGAATCGACACCACGCCCACCGGGATCGACACAAAGAACCACTGCAGCCACGGCGGCTCCGGCCGCATGATGCCAATCGCCACCACGTTCTGCGGCGACGCGATCGGCGACAGCATCCCGCCAATGTTGGACGCCAGCGCGATGCCCATAATCACCGCCTTGGACATGCTCGAGTCCGACGGCAGGTTGCGCAGCATCGGCTCGATGATCGAGAAGCACAGCACCGGCGCCGCCACGTTGCTGATCAGCATGCTGGCAAAGGCGGCCACCAGCATGTTGGCCAGCAGCACCGTGCGCGGCTGCGTGCCCGCCTTGCTCAGCACAAATGTCGCGATGCGCTTGTCGATCCGGCACTTGGACAGCGCCGCCGCCAGCGTGAAGCCCCCCAGCAGCAGCATGATCACCGGCGTCCACATGGCCGCAAAGATCATCGTCGCCGTGTCCTTGCTGCCCAGCCGCGCGTGCGGCGCCGCGTCCGCCCGCATCACCCGCAGCACCACGCACAGGAACGGCACCATCAGCGACGTCACAAACAGCGGGATCGCCTCCGTCGCCCACAGCAGGCTCACCAGCACCAGCATCGCCAGGCAGTTCTGCTGCTCCGGCTGGTCCGCCGGCAGCGCCCCGATCGGCACGTACAGCAGCACAAAGTACACGGCCACGATGACCACCAGCGTCAGCATCGTGCTGCTGGCCACCCACGCCGGCACCGCCAGCACCCCCAGCGGCGTCCGCATCCGCCGCATCGGCGTCGTCTGCTGCTCCTCGTCGCCCTGCCGCAGGCGCGTGCTGGCCGACGGGTCCTTGGCGTCGTCCCCGGGCGCGCCCGCCGCCAGCAGCCCGAACCCGCCGCCGCCGCCCAGCAGCGTGCGGCCCAGGCTGGCCGCCTCGGCCCGCCGCTCGTAGCCGATCATGTCGCGCCACACCGTGTTGCGCTCCCACACGACGTGCTCGCGCAGGTGCGACCGCAGGTCGCGCCGCGCCGCCTCGCTGTCGCCGTGCGTGACAACCGCCGTGTAGGCGTCCTCCATGCGCGTGATGTTCTGCAGCAGCACGTCCCAGGTCTCGGGCCGGAACGGGTAGGCGGTCTCGACGACGGTGGCCATGTAGCGCGGGCGCAGGTGGGTGTCGATGATCTTGTCAAACTTCTTGAGCACCTTGCGGAAGCCCGTCTTGTTGAGCTGCACGTACGACTTGAGCTCGCACAGCTGCACGTACACGCTGATGATGCGCTTCTTGAGCATGATGCTCGACGAGAACAGCACCGCGTCCTCCGGGTCGTCCTCAAACGTCGTGCTGTACCGCCGCGACCGCGTGAACTCGGTCGACGCCGTCATGTCCGTGGCCGGGCCCAGGTTCAGGTTCGGGTTCAGATTCGGCAGCGTGCGCCGCCGTCCCCCCCCGCCCCGCACGGCCGCCCAGCTCAGGCGCCGCCGTCGGTGGCCGTTGCTGTTGCTCTGCAGGTTCTGCGACGACGTCAGCGCCGTGTGCTCGTCCAGCTCCTCGTCGCCGTCGCTGTCGTCGCTCGAGTGGTGGTGGCTGTGCGTGCTCGCCTGGTCGGCGTTGCTGGGCCCGCCCGACGTCGTGGACAGCCGGGATATGGTAGGCACGAGAGCCGCGCCGCCGCCGCCGCCGCCGCCGCTGTTGTTGGCCTCGGCGGACTGGCCATTGCTGCTGTTGAGGGCCGTGAGCGTGGCCGAGCTGTTCTTCTTGTTCTGCAGCTGCTCCTCCTCGTCGTCGAACGCGCCCACGTCCTTGAAGGCCTGGTCGACCTCGTCGATGAGCTCGCGCTCCTTGACCGCGTAGAACGAGCAGATCTTCTCGAGCTCGACGTCGAGCGCGCGCGAGAACACCGTCTCGGGGTCTTCGCTGATCAGCGGCCGTGCCTCTGCATCGCCGGCAGCCGTGTGGGCCTCGGACTGGTGGACCGTCTTTTCGAGCTGGTAGATCCTGCGTGTGTTAGCGACCTTTCTTGGTTCCTCGGATCTCTGTCTTCGCTGCCCCCCATTCCGTGTCCTCGTTCTCTGTCTCCTTCTTCTCTTTCTTTCCTTTCTCTCCTTCTCCCCCCCCTCCCCTTCTCCTTCTCCCCCACTTACAGCTTCTTCAAATTGCTGTACGCAATGTAATGGCTGCTCCAGTCCGGCACCGCATTGAACTGCAGGCTGTGCGAAAACTTCATCTCGTCCTGCTCTTCGAGCCACCGGCGCTTCGCGGCGCGGCGACGGAGCGGCGGTTCGGAAGCGTGTCGAAGCTCGACAAGCTCAATGTTTTCTTTCTTTCCTCGCTGCGCGCCGGTCGCAAAAGGCCTGTCGTGGCTGCTCAGGTCCTCCTGGCTGCTCCCGAGCCGATCCTCCTCCCGACGTGACAGACCCAATGGCACGAATGGCTCTGCCGCCTGCGCTGGTCCCTGTGCGCGCCCGCCTGGCTGTGCCGTTCCGTGTGCTCCGTGTGCTCCTTGTGTTCCGTGAGTGCCTTGTGTTCCCGGCGCGTTGGTGGTTCTGTGCGGTGCGGTCGATGGTCCTCCGGATGGCTCGTCTACCAAAAAGTCGTCGTCTCTCGGTGCTACGTTGCGGACAATCGTCATGGACGCCGGATCGACATCGGACTAGGGAAGCTAGAAATAGGGGGGGGGGTGGATGACGGGGGCAAGGGAGAGAAAAAAGATTGCACAAAAGAGAAGCCCAAAATACTAGGAAGCTCCTTTTTTAGGTAGAAAGACGGCGGAGACAGAGGAGGATAGAGAGAGATAGACCGGGCAAAAAAAAAGGCGTCAATTGATAAATGGGGTTTCTTAGGGGTTTGGCGTGACGGAGTTTTTGTCGTTAATTGGTAGTTGGTTGTTATCTTACGAGAACGTAGTTTATCGCTACGTTGTGCGGTTTCCCGTTGGGGGGGTATTTTTTTTGGAGCTTCGTTCTCGTTGGTGGTTCGCCCTGTTGGCTTGGGCACAGTGACTAGCTTGTGGCGGCCAGTCAGACGCCACCTATTTTCCACTGACGCCATTTGTTCCGTTCGTTTTCGCAGCCCACTTTGCGCCCGGCGTACCTCTGCTGGCCCTGTGCCCACTGTGCCCACTGTGCCCGCTACGGCCGCTGTGCCCACTAATATATGCTGCCCACCCTGCATAGTAGTTACTATGTAAGACAGCGGCCGCATGCGCCCGCTACCTGGAACTTGCTACAGATAATGGAGTGGTCGCTGCATCTCATGCTGCCCACCAAGTCGGACACAAACACGTAGCTACTTTGTACGTACCTTGAGAATTAGGTATTAACTACTATATAGTTAATATCCCACTGACCTTTTTTGGGGGCTGTGGCAGTCGACAGGGGTGTCTTTCCTGCACCCCGTGGAGCCAAGCCTGTGGGGGATTCGCTGGTTTTGGTGTTTTCCGGTGTTGGTTATCTGTCTTTTGGGGGTGGTTCTCGTATGCAGTTGTTCCTATGTCATGGGATATGCCATGGGCCTTTTCCCGCCACAGGCCTGCCAGACATCCCATTTGCCGCTTTGTGACAAGACAACACGCAATACAACTCTGGGCAGCCGAAAGCAACCTGCATCTGCTGGCAGCAACCACATGCGCCCACGCGCGGTGCTTGGTCTTATCGTGAATCCCACGATGCCCCAGACAAGTCGGTGTGCACGCAGCACACAATGCACAGTCGGTGCGCTGTCGGTATGCAAGCCAACGTCGCATCAAACATGTCTCGGCAAAACAAAGACAAACACGAAAACCGGAGAACCTGTCCGCTTCCGACAACCTTGAGGATGGTGGGATATGTGTCCAATTACAGGGTGCAATTAATTGCTGGCCATGGCATTCCCACGGGACAGCAGGCACCAATGATACATATCCAAAACAAATAGAAAGATTCAGAAATGAACCAAAAGACCAGCAACAAGAACCAAAGAACAACCTGAACAATCACGTAAAGAATCAGATAACCCCGAAAACCCTATGACGTGCGAGACCCGAAGCAAGTTTAGACCCGAAATACAGACCCGAGGTACAGACCGTGAACCAGGTGCCGAAGACCGAACAAGTCGTTTGTCCAGCCAAAATCCAATCATCAATGAATATGTGAATCAGTGGAACAAGAAAAATGCAGAGGGGTATATGGTTTGTGCAAAAATAAAAGACAAACGCAGCGATCGATCAGAAGACCAGAGACCAGAAGATCAGAAGATCAGAAGAGCCATAAAGAGACAGAACAATAAGCAGCGGCCAGAAGAAGTTGGAAAATCTGTAGGTAACAGAAGCCCACTCGCAGAAACGGAAGCAATGGGGAAAGAAAAAAAAGAAGAAAAAAAAAACTCAAAAAACTCAAAAAGCCCGGTTCCCGGAGAACCCGCAACATTTTAAGAAATACTTCTTTCCATCTGTTCCCCTCGACCCCGCTCTTTCCTTAACCTTCCTTCACTTCGCCAACCGATCCGACCGACTGCGAGTGGCCATGAGCGTGGCCCAGACCCAGCACCCGTTGCAGACTGCGGCGGATGCCATGGCTGCCACCAACGCCGTCCTCGGCCTCGGCTGCAGATCCGCCCGTTCCACCCGCCGCCGACGCTCCTGAAGCGCCGCCTTGCGCTGCCGTGCCTCCGGTGGCAGTCGTTGCCGTGGGGTTTGGATGGCTCGGCTGCCTGCTGAGCAGGTTGCTCATGCGCCGTCCGAAGCCAGGCGATGCTGGCCCGCTGCTGTCTCGCCGGTCCTTGCGCGCCTCCGCACGACGGTCGTCTCTCCGCTTCTTGCGGGCGACAGCCATGGCCGCGGCAGGTGTGACCTCGACAGCACGCGGGGGCCACTCGCCGTCGCGCTTCCATCCCGAGACACACGACCGCATCATGTCTTGCAGGTTGATGGGGCACGATGGCTGCAGCGAGTGCAGGACGACCTTGTCATAGAGGCTCAGGTAGATGGACGGGGTGATGGACGCGCGCATGGGGTTGGCAGGCGGCAGCAGCGGTGGTGCCACGGGGATCAGTGTCTCGACGGCGTATTGGGTGTGTGTGGTTGGCGGAGGTGGGATGCTGCAGGCACCAGCCGCTGTCGTCGCCGCCGCCGCCTGTGAAGACGTCGATCTGCGCAGCGAGTTCTCGCCACCAATGTCCGAGGTGGCAGGAGTGGTGGCCATGGTATCGTGACCAGCGGACTGCAGCGAGTGTTGCGAGTGCTGGGAGTTGCGAGAGTTGGATGTGACTGGCGAGAGCGGGGCCGCGGTTGGCACAGCCGTGTTTGCTGTTCCGGCGGCGGCTGTCGTTGCTGGTGTCGTTCCTGGTGTCGTTCCTGCCGGGGCTGTGGGCGTGGTGGTAGAGGTCGATGGGTCGTCGTGTGTGCGTGGCTGCGCTTCCACGGCCGTGGAGATGGCGACAGCCGGAGCGGGATCGGCTTTGTTGTTGGAGCGGATGCGGAACAAGCCGCGGCGAGGTGAGGCGGGCGACGGCTGGGCAGGCGGTGTGACGACCTTGGTCTTCACGCGGACGGTGCGGGCGCCGGTCCATGCATCGCGACGGGCAGTGAAGCAGGCGAGACCCTGGTTCCAGGCCATCTCGGCACGCTGGTCGCGGCGCACTTTGGTCTTGCGCGCCTGGGCCGAGGCCTGGATGGTGACGCCGACAGAGTCGGGGCTGTCAAACCGGAAGGGGGACGACAAAGCGACCACGCCCGAGATCATGGGGTTGCCGGTGGCAATGGGTTGGACGACGGGCTCGTCGTCCGATACGTCGGACGTCCATTCCGCGCGGGCACGAAAGTGCTCCTGGTCCTCGGAGACGGTGCTGTAGACCGACTCGGTCTCCGAGTCGGCCTCGGCACCCGAGTCGTCGACCGCGGTGTCGTCGTTGCCGCTGCTGCTGTTCTTCTTCCCACCGGCGGCGGCGGCGGCGGCCACAACCTGGGCCAGAGGAACGGGCATGGGGCTCCCAAACGTAGATGCAGGGTCGAGCGGGCGCTGCTTCAGCAGCTCGGCAGCCTTGGCAGCCTTCTCGGCGGCTCGGGCAGCCGCCGCCTCCTGTGCAGGCCAATTGAAGACCCAGTCATAGCGAATGTTCTCGGCCAGGAAGCGGCGCACCGCCTCCTTCTGTTTGCTCTTGTCGCGGCTGACGAGATCGGGGTCTCCATAGTCCTGCTCGGTGGCGGACGGTGGCGGCTCGCCCTGCTGGGTCTGTGCCGGTTGCTTTGGACCTTGGCTGTGGCGTCGTTGCTGCTGCTGTGGCAGCTGGTCTGAATTGGGCTGTTGCAGCTGCAGAGAGTGATGGCGTAGCTTGGACCACGGCGACTTGGGCGACTTGTAGAGGTCCGAGAACTGCATCTTGGGCAAGGACGGGTGTGGGGGATGGTGCGGATGCTGCTGCTGATGCAAGTGCCAGTGCCAGTCGGAGTGCAAGTCGGAGGGCAGGTCGGAGAGGGGACCTGCGGCGGGACGCGCTGGGGGAGACGGGCTTTTTAAGAGAGAGGAGGAGTGGTCAACGGCTGGCTGGTCGTCGACTCCAAGTTGCAGTGCTTGGGGATCCTGTGGTGCAGGGGGGAGGTCACGAGGAGGAGGCGGAGGTGGAGGTGGTGCACTTGTTGTCTGCGCGCCCGGGGCAGCAATTGGGGCGATTGGGGCAGCAGGAATGGTTGGGTGGATCGGAGGAGGGCTGGCTGCAGGCGCGGACGGACCAGGGCGAGCAGGACTAATAACTGCGCCGTTGGCTGTAAAAGCTGTCGCCAGCAAACCTGGCTCTGGTGGCTCCTTCGAGGGCTCTCCCAGGGCCTCTTTAAACTTTGGGCGTCCTGTGGGCGGAGGCGGCGCTAACGATGGCTGTTCTGCGGGGTCCCGCTGCTGGAGGTCCTGGTGTTGTGCCTCTGTGCAGGAGAGCTGGGCAGTGCGGGCAGTGGTCTCGACCGCCGTCTGGTGCGTCTGCTCTGCTGCTGGGGCCACCGGGTGGTCCAATCGCGGGGCACGTGCTGGGGGCGCCTGGTCTAGCAAATTTTGTCGTGGTGGTGCATGTGGGCAGCCCAGCGGCGGTGGCCTGATTGCGGCTAGAGAGAAGGAAAAAAATGGTCAGAGATTTTTAGACAAGTCTCTCGCTAATCTTGTTTTCGTTCGTCTTTTATGGCTGGCAGCGGACGCAGCGGACGCCGTGCAGAAGAGATTTTCATGCACCAGAAGAGGAAGCGTATGCGAGAACGGCGAGGAAGAAGAAAAAAGAAGAAGGGGGGGAATTGGGTGCGAGCGAGGAGGAGAAGGAAATAAAAATAAAAAAAGGCAGCTCCAGATGCTCGTCTCCTGCATATAAGGTGTGACACCAATTTATTCTGTCCGCCTGATGCGTCCAAGCAGATGCCGGGGGGGGGGTGTATTTGTGTGCTGCCTGCATGGGGTGTGTTTGGGGTGCTAGGTGAGGAGACAAGGCAATGGGCCATCAGGCCAGGGATGGCGGCGCGGAGCTTGGACTGTGAACGAGCGGAGACGTCGAGCAATAGTGAAGTCACAGAAAGACGACAAGAGACAAAAAGAGCAGACGAGGCGCCAAAAGGTGGCAATCCAAGGCGGCAATCCAAGGCGGCAACAAAGGCAAAAGAGGACAGCTAAAAGAGGGGGAAAGAGGGGAACCGCAGGCCTGCAGGGCCGACAAGGGGAAGGAGAGCCTTACATTGCTGTTGGGCCAGGGGATCATCACTGGCGGCACTGGTAGATGCATGGGCGTCGCGATGGCGGTGATGCTGGAGTTGGGGATGCGCGCAAGGGGGTTTGTCCTCGCTGCTTCGGCCTTTTTCGTGCGCGCCGATCTCCACGCTCGTGGCACCGTCGCCTGCCATGGCTCCTGCTGCTGCTGCGGCTTCTGCTGCGGGTGCTATTTCTGTCAGCGCCGACAACGGACGGTGCGTGCGTGCGTGTATCTGGCTCTGTCTGTCTTGGGGATTACGTGCGTGGCGAGGTTGGTAGGTTGGTCGGTTGGTAGGGGCAGGGAGCAAATTATTTGGTCGAGGCTAGAGACGGAGTGGAAAATCTAACTACTATGTAGACGGCTCGCGAAGACAGACATACTACGAGTATGTTACGAGGTCCGTCCCCATAATGGAAGATGGGTCCCGAGATCCAGTTGTGGCAGGCACGACCCTCGCGGGTGGCGGGGAAATCGTCGTTTCTTTGTTCCTCGCCACGCTCGTCCTTACGCTTGCTTTGCCCTCGTCTTTACGTTTTCGTTTTACTGGAACCACTGACAAAGGGTTTTTTGAAGTTTCATTCTGCCAATATGTCTTACTCTATCTTCTTGGCTGTCTCTCGTCCATCTAAGCGCGTGGTCCTGCTCGCCACTCTTCTCATGTCCGAGTCGCTCTTTCCTATTAGGGTCGTCACCCGTCCGGTATTTCCCCAATATATGCCACCATACAGCAGTAGCGCCCTGGAACACTCCCCACGGCTGGACAAACTGGCCCCGTCGCGTGACTCCTTGGTTGACTACTGCCTCCTGTCGTTTCCCGCTTCCAGTATCCCGTTTCTCTCCTCAAGTCCGACCAGCCAAAAATATGACGGGTCATCGTTGCAGCCCATATGGGGACTGCAAATCCTTCAGGCTGGCGGGGACGGGAAAAGGAGGTAGAGTCACGAGTGTAACGGGCTTGCCGCCTTGTGCCCGTGCTTTGTATATCATTTTTCTTGCAGTATCTCGCGAATGCACCTGCATGGTAATACTCACAAATCGTCTTTCGTCTTTCCGTGTTTAAAAAGGAAATAATAGGAAAAGAGGAGAAAAGACTTTGGAACCCACTTTTCACCACTTTGGCAGTGTTACCGCTTTCACTATGGCATTTTACCACTTTTACACTTTTACTTTTGCACTCTCCACAATTCCACCACATTTTTGTTTTTGACTTTTTCAACATTGACGTGTCCAGCCTTCTCGGTAGCCTTCAGTAGCCGTTATGCGCGGCTTCGGCTGTCCCTGGGTCGTTCCCAGCCGTCTGTTTCCCTGCTTAGCACCGTCCAGTAATACAGGCTGTTTTCAGGATCGGTCAGTCTACTTACATGTTCATGTTTAGTAGCATGTCCGATGTCCTCGTAGTTTCGAGGGACCTTCCAGGAAGCTAACGCTTACCTCGGCACCGTATCTACGTCATATTTGCGCCATATCTGCGCCATATCTGCGCCATATCTCGCCCATCTGGCGGTCTGGCCTATTCCTACTAATTGTTCGCAGGTACTCGGCAGGTACCGTATGGCCCTAGCAGGAGCCAGTGAACTGCCCGCCCACCACACACAGCCGCAGCTGCAGCTTTTGGGCTGCTGGGTACGGAAATAGGCAGGTTCAAAGGCATACCGAGTGACAGAAAAGGAGTGAAAAGAACAGAACACAAAACGAAACGCCTCAAAAAAGGCAACTGAACAAAAGCCAAAGCGGAAAAAGAAAAAAAAAGAAACCAAGAAGCAAAACAACGGCTCTGAAACATGCATAAACAAGTGGGGAGGTGGCCTGACCAGCATATATGGTGGTAGTTGTTCGATGGTCAGTTGTTTTGAATATGCGGTGGTGGTGGTCGTAGTGGTGGCCGTAGTGGTGGCCGTTGCGGTGGCGTCAAACTGTCCTATTTACGAGTATTTCCTGTTTGGCCGATCCCGGGTCTCCATGACAGCCTCGTTTTGAGGGGAAGCAGCCTCGGATGTGGCCCCGACGATTGTCTCTGACGGTTGTCTCTCATTATTGTCTCTAACATGTCTTTGAGACTGGGCTCACGTTTATTGTTATTCTATTTTTATTAACCTCCTTCCTGAACTTCTCGACTTCCTGGTCAGGTCTCCAAGACAGCATATATTGCATCCACTATTTCCAGGGTTAAATCGACTCAATCTCACGTCCCCGGTATGTCACTGTACAACCCTCCGGGTGTAGTAAGCTTCCCTGTCATTGGACATGCTCCCTGTCATTGGACATGCTGTCCCCGGCTGCTTATTTCTTTAATCTATGCAGGTGTGACTCGGGTTTTGTTTCCACACTCAATATACTGTTTCTTTGACCCAGATACAGGAGCAAACTGGTTTAGTTCCTTTTTTGCTTTTGTCAAAGGCCGACTTTTTTCTAAACCAGACACCCAGAAAGCATAGATCTGGTCGCTCATGTTGTTGCTGGCTTTTATACCGCCAAGCAATGGCACTTTTGTTGACCTTTCCTCTACCATAAGTCTCCATATGTCACTAAACAACAAATACAGCCATTGCCCATAAAATTCGAAACGCAGTACAGCCAGAGACGCATAGAAACAAAAACAAACAAACTCCCCCTCCCATCCGTAAATCTAAAAACGCTTCCTAGTCAGGATGACGGCATCTCTTCTTCCCTAAGAAGATTTTTGCAGCACCAGCCCGACTGGACTCTCCATGATCTCCACTGGCACCACGATGCGGCTGCCCTGCTTGTTGCTGATCCACCGGATCATCACCGGGTCCGGCCGCTGGTTGCCGTCCTCGTCGACGTCGTCGTCATTGGCCATGGCGTTCTTTTTGGTGGTCTTGGGTGCTTGTCTCTTGAGGAGTTTATTGATGGTTTCGGCCTGGTTTGTTAGCATGCGTGGACAGAAGAAAGAGGCAATAAAAACATATAAACAACATCACGGGCGTCGTCCTCCCGTTGGCTTCTTACCTTCACTTCTTCGTTCCGCTTCTCGCTCAGATTGCGGCGTCTCCGGGCCATCTCAGCTCTACGCATGCTGAGTTCTTCTGCCGTAAAGACCTTTTTGACTTGTACCTCTATTTTTTTGTTAGCGCCGTGAACAGGAGAACCCGAATGTGGAGAAGAAGAACAGGAAGGAGATGAAAGAGAACAGCCGTCCAGCCAGCCAGCCAGCCAGCCAAAAATACTGCCTCCTTCGCCCTCCACCTCTTGGACGTACCATCAGACAACTTCATATACTCTTGAGGCGTCTCCTCAAACCGAGCCCGCTGCCGCCGAGTCATCTTGGACAGGTCCGGCGTGCCTGCACGGCTGCCATCCTCATCGCTGCCCCCCGCCCCCTCTTCGTCGTCCTCCTCTTCTTCGTCGTCTTCCTCGGCCACCTCGATCTCTTCCTCTTCGCCCTCGGCGTCTTCTTCACCACCGGCGGCGGCGGCGGCACCGCCATTGGTGGTCAGGTTCATCTCTGTCTCGCCCTCGGCATCCTCCTCCTCGTCGTCGTCTTCGATCTCCATGTCCTCGTCCTCGCCCTCAGCATCCTCTTCGTCACCGGCCACCTCGACGGACGCGTTGATCGCACCACCGGCAACACTGTCGTCCTCTTCTTCCTCTTCTTCGTCGTCCTCGTCGTCCAAGCGGGACCGCTTCCGGCCGCCTCGGCGCTTGGCTACAGGTCCGCGGGGCTTCGCCGCGGCTGCGTGTCTTCCTCGGCCACCCCGCGCGCCACCGTTTGACTTGGTTACTTTGATCGCCGGAGCGGCGGCCGAAACCGGTGCCACCACATCCATGTCGATGTCTCCCTCGGCGTCTTCTTCGCCGAGATCTTCGGGCTCGCCCTCGGCGTCGAGCTCCATGTCGTCAGCCTCGCCCTCGGCGTCCTCGTCGCCCAGTCCGTCAAGGTCCATGTCGCTGTCGCCCACCTTGATCTCGTCCTGTTGCTCCTCTTCTTCTTCGTCGTCGTCGTCCTCTTCCTCCTCGGCATCCTCGTCGTCGTCGTCCTCCTCCTCACTGGACTCGGACTCGACGTATCTCTTCTTGGGTCCCCTTGTCGGCCGGGCCCGGCTGGCGGGCACTACGTCGACGGAGTCTTCGCGGCGGCTGGCAGCAGCAGACAGGCCGCCACTCTGGCGCTTTCTTCCACCGGCGCCCGAGGAGGCGCGCACGGACGACGACAGGTTGGAGTCGGCCGACGGAGCGCGGCCGCCGGCTGAGCGGCCGCCGTCGACCAAGCGCCGAGACCGGGAGGACATGGCAATGTCTCTGTCGGCGATGTCAGTGATTGCTGCAGAAGCCCGCTGGGCGGCCGACCGCCTGGGTCGAGGAGGCATGGCGGGCGGGCTGTAGGGTTGGCTGGAGTAGAGGGTGGTGGTAATTCCAGGGGTAGGCAGCGAATTGTGGGGTGCTAAGTGAGCGGGAAGGAAAAGTGAGAGAATTGATGGGCGGCAAGCAAAGGTGAGAAGAGAGAGATATAGTATGGGATGGTCTCCCGTACACAGATATACAGAGATACCGAGATACAGAGATACAGGTAAAGCGGGTCACAGAGAGGGTCCAGAGATGACCGCAGACCAGAGATGGTCAGAGATGGCCAGAGAGGATGTGTCCCTCCGGAGTTCACGGGGCAAACCGGTTGTGCGTGTCCGGGCGTGGGCTGTGACGTAGAGGCAATTGCTGTGCTGGGGATGGGGTTTTTTTTTTTGCTTTTGGTGAACGGGCGCACACGCCAGCTGGCAAAACCACCCGCCACCAAAGGCACAAAAAAGAAGAGTCCCAGCTCCTTTTTTTTTTTTTGTGTGCTGCTGACAAGAAACAGCCAATCTGCTGACAGGGAAGGCAAGAGGCGCGAGAAAAAGGGAAAGAGCGGGTGGCTCTGTCGCCAGTTTCAAAACGGGCAACCGCAGTCCTCCCCAAACAAATGGCCAAACGCCGGAGCCAGCCACGTGCAACTAAGCCTTGGCTTGCTTGGGCTTTGGTGGGCAGAGGACAAAAAAAGAGAAAGCCTCCTTTTTAAATTAAAAAAAGGCTCTCTCGTTTGTGCGTTCCGACGCACACAGCGGGGGGTTGTGAATAAAAAATGGTGAGACAAGGGACTGGATGACGGGCAGAGGCAGGGCAATGAGAAAGGAACAAGGCCAAAAAAAAGGACACGGCGGGGCAGAGCTTGTGTGTGACGAAGGGGATGAGAAGCGACACAGAGAGGCCCAGAGAGACAACGCAACGCAGGCCTCCCCAGAAGCCCATAGCGAGGCAATTCGACGCGCCGGGCAGGGGAAGGCGCGGGTGGCACGTCACACGTTCTTGTGCCTCTCCGTGTTGGCTGCAACTGCCCTTTCTCCTTGCTTGCTGCCGCTTCCTCGTCGGCTAAACTACAGCAACGAAGCAGCAGGCAAGCCTTTTTTGTTTCTTCTCTCTCTCTCTCTTTGGCATCCCCTTCAGTTTTGCATTGACGACGACGTGCTCTGCCCTCTCTCTCTGTCTCATCCCTTGAATGGCAGCTTCATTTACGGCTGGCGAGCATCGCATGGACACAAGAAAGAAGACATCCGCCTCTCCTGACCGACGTGTGATGGGAGTGGGAATTGCAACATACTCTCTCTAGCTGCGCGTTTGTGGCGCGTCTGGCTTAGCTCTGACCGTGCCCGAACAAGGCCTTTTTTCCGTCTAGACGAGATTTCCGGCGCTTCTCTATGGCCTTCTTTGTGGTAATCCTCCTTGGGCTCCTCCGAATGGGCTTCCTCCCTTTCTGGCAATAAAGGCCCAAATGCGGGTGGCGTGATATGGAAGTTACCCGGCCGTGCGGGCTGGTGCTTGGGATGGGTTTCAGAGACTCAATGAACGAGCTTTCCGGGGCGCGATTGGTGCTGCTTAGACGGCGTTGTGTCGATAGTTTGTGTATGTGTGTGTGCGTGTGTGTCGCAACGCCACTCAATCGAGTATGAGCTCTCGGCTTGGCTGGGCTGACCAAACCGTCTGGCTGTTGTTCCATCCCCTGCTAAAATAAAATATGGGGCGAGCTGGCCTTTCTTGGCCTGAATGCTAAGGCACCAAAATTGCGGACTTCCTTTCTCCAGATTCTGTGGTGTCCTTGGTAGTAGTTAGTGGTTCCAAGGACCCACACTAACTAAGCAGCCGCAAGCCGAGGCTGCTGGAGCGCCCGCGTGCTTGTGGTCAGCCGCTATAATTTAGTTGCGCTCCTCAATTTGCCGACTCTTGTTCTTCACGACAGCGTCCAAACGCTGCCAACCCGACACATCACACACAGTGCACAATGAGCTCACCAGACGACAAGGGCGATGTGCCAGCGCGGTCTCCGGAGACTGCGCCGGATGCGCCAGCCCCTGCGCCATTGCTGAAGCCGTCCGCGCCGGCATGGCAGACAGCAACAGCCGGGACCGAGTCCAGCCAAGAAGCACCAGCACCAGCACCAGCACCAGCACCAGAAGAAAAACAACCAGAGACTGCTGAGGCTGCAACCACAGCGGCACCAGAGACCACACGGGAGACAGCACCAGAACCTCCTACGCTCGACCAGGCGCGCACGTTCTTGCGCGACGACTCCGTCCGGCTCGAGCCACGGTCTCGCAAGGCCGCGTTTCTCGAGAGCAAGGGCCTCTCGCCCGTCCAGATCGACGAACTTCTGGCCGAGGGCGAGCCCGCCAAGGAGCAAGTGACGCCAGAGACAGCGGTGGTGGGCCCGCCAGTCGACACAACACCAGAGACAGCTGTATCGAAGGATGTGTCACCATCACCGATCACTACCTCCTCCTCCTCCTCCTCAGACGACTCGTCGTCGGTTCCTCCCATCGTCACCTACCCCGAGTTCCTCACCCGGCCCCAGCGGCCGCCGCCGCTCGTCACCCCCAATGTCTTCCTCAACACCCTGTATGGCGGCGCCGCCGCCGCCTCCCTCATCTACGGCACCGCCCGCTTCGTCCTCGGCCCTATGGTCGACAGCCTCACCGAGGCCCGCACGCAGCTGCACGACACCACCGGCACGCAGCTGAACAGGCTGCTCGAGAAGCTCGAGGGCGTCGTGTCGGAAGTGCCGCCGGCGGCCGCGGCCAAGACGAGCCAGACAGCCCACGCCACCACCAGCGCGACCCTGGCCTCCGACGACGGCCATGACCACGACGACAACATTTCCACGTCCACGGACACCACCACCGAGTCGTACGACGATCCCACCGAAGTCTTCCACCGGGACGTCGGCGTGCAGACGTCGATTCCGCCCAGCCCGATCGTGGGGCCGTCGGACCCGGACACCAAAGTGATCATCACGACGGAGGGCGCTGCGGACGAGGCCATCACTCCCCCACCGCCCAACGCGGTCGAACAGCACACGGCCAAGCTCGCGCGCATGGCCGACGCCCTCAAGGGCCTGTCGGACGCGTGGCTGGCGTCGAGCAACAGCCCGACGGCGCCCCTGGCGGAGATCCAGACCGCCGTCACGCAGGTGCGCGACGACGTGGACAAGCTGGCGCGGCCGCCCCACTACATGTACGGCGCATACAGCGGCGGCGCGTACAGCTCGACGGCCAGCAGCGGCACCAGCAACGGCGGCAAGTACCCCGGGTACGTGCTGACCACGCGCAACGAGCCGGACGACGAGATCCGCAAGGCCAAGGAGAACATCCGGCGGGTCAAGGGGGCGCTGCTGACGACGCGGACGTTTCCGACGGCGAGGTAGTGAAGGGTATGGGGAGCGGCAGGCCGGCATAAGGTAACTATCAAGTTACACAAGTATAAAAGAAGCAACCGGAATGGAGTTTGAGAAGAGGGAGTGTTGTATGAGAGGCCGTTCATATGCTTCCTACAGGTACTTACAGGTATACTATTGTATTATTTGCAGAGCGTATATTACATCCAAAACATGATTTTATTGATTTGTTCGGTTTGTCAGTTATATGTTTCAGATGTTCCCTACTTCCCAGTCCCTACCTGAGCTACTTTGCTTAGCTCATGAATGTGTCGAGTTGGCACCCGACAACGGCGACGACATCACGCCGGTCGGCGTCCCGTCCTTGCTGCTGCCGTCGCCCTGCTGCCCAATCCGGAACCGGTTGAAAAACGCTTCCCAACTGTTTACCTCCATGTGCGCATAACCCCGGCCCTCGGCCACCTGCTCCTCGTACCAGTCCATCGTCGGCCGATACGCGTACAACATCGCCTTGGCATTCGGCTCCTTGGCCAGCGCCAGTCGGCAGCTGTCCGCCAGGCGGTTGCGGCACTTGCTCGGCGTTGTGTTCGTCCCTCGCGGCGGGTGGAAGACCATCTTCGTGTCGATGTCGGCGTCGTCGACCTCATCCGCGGCATTTTCATCTTCGTCATCATTGCTACCGCCGAGGATGCCATTCCCACGTCTATCATTGGCTCCGTCGCCGCTTATTCTGCCGGTCATGGTCCGACTGTCCAGGTCCATCGGATCGCCTGGAGCATCCGGCTGCTGGCCACTTCCGCTCTCCCCGGGCACCGGTCCTTGCCAACCACCTATGCTTTTCGTCATAGCTACCCGTTTGAAACCACGCTGCTTGAGATAGGCCTCGGTTGGGGGCAACGCGTCTTTAAAGTTGCCCGTTAGTGTGTCGAGATACTCCATCGTAGCATCGAGCTCGTTTTCCGACTGTGGGGCCGACGTAGATCCAGGAACCGGCCCGTGTTTGGTCTTATCGTTTCCGCGCCGCACCACGGGGATCTCGCTACCAATCCACAGGCTTGTCAGAGGCAGCTCGGGGTTCTTGACGGGGCCAAAATGCCTGACATGAGCAATAGCAGCTCGTTGTGACAGCGTGAGATCCTCCTCTTTTGGCGAATCAATATTGCGGAATCTGTCTCGGGCTCGCGCATCCCAGATGATCAGCTCCGTGGTCCGGAACGGCTTTCGATGCGGCTGTTCCGGGCGGTAGATCATGACCCACGGGTGCCGCGGCAGCTTCCGTCCTCTTGGGACACCGTCTCGGTAACAGCTGTCCTCCACAGTGTAGAACAGCCCAAAGTACGTTCGGAAGGTGTCTGGCCGGAATGGCCAAGTGAAAACCAACCACTCTTCAATCGTGTTTCGGTCGGTTTCCATGCCAAAGTGCACTGCTTCATCCGCGTCCTTCCACATCACGGCAAACCCATAACACGTCCAAAATGCCCCTGGGTCCACGATGTTGTAGCTCAGTAGTTGCTTTTTAAATTCTTTCGGGCTGTCATTCGGAAAGCGTTTGCTTTTGCATTGCTGCGGCTTGGCTGGCGGCACCTCTGCCGCAACGGGAGCCGTTTTCGTTGTCACCGTTGCCGTCGCCGTCGTCCGCGTGGATGTTGCCACCATGGAACTCGCAGCGTTGGCGTCGTTTGGTGCCGTCTCTGGGATCTCGTAAGGAAGAACCCGCCCGGCTGCAGCATCAGGATCGGCAACTGTCTTCTTGGAGAAGCGTGGAAACGGTACGCACCGCTTGGCTCTTTCTGAGCCCGTCCGCTTGATTGCGATGTTGGATCCCACAACGTAGAATTCCCGGAACTGGTCCAGATGAAGCATCGACCACCAGCCGAACCAATTCACCAGGCTTTGTTCGTCGTGTTCGGAGATCGCTTCGTCGACAAATACAAGCGGACTGTGCTCCTGGTAGATGTGTCTTGGCTTGCCCAGCTCGTAGTACAGAAAGATCTCGCTGACTAGAAGCCATGTCTTGTATCGGTGCTCGCACAGCGCAGGTGTCACGCCGTTAAGATTGGACTTCATTTGGCGGTCCAGTGCCTTCATCGACTTGTCACCCATAAACATCTGCCGTAGTTTATACTTCTCGTCGGCTAGTTCTTCCAGATATGGTAGAATTTTCGACGCAACCACCAGCTTTATTGGCACGATCGCAGAAGCTTGGGCCAGGACAAACCATTCAAAGAGTTCGTACGCACGAAGTGGTTCCGAGACAATAAAGCTGGGCGTAACCAGCACAGCTATCCCGCCAGGAAAGAGTGGCGTCAAATTAATGTGGCCAGGTGATACCATCCTCTCGTCTGTAGTTGTTCCCTCGACACCACAGCCGGGTGCACTGCCGGGCTTATTATCCGGGGGATACATGGGGCTGTCAAAGAAACTTTGAGAGAATGACCAAAAACTGCAGTTATTGTGGTTATCAAGAACGTTTGCGAGGCCGGGAAAACGCCTGACGGTCCAAGTTGCCAGTTCGTGGATCAGAACAGCAGCCGGCTTTCCCCTGGCCACGATGTTGTCTTTGAAGACCGCCCATGCCCCTGGCCCTGAGCTGAAGAAGATCTGACAGGCAGGGTCGAGAGTGCGGAACAACAAGGCAAACGCCTGCATAGACTCCAATAGCGAAGATGGGAATGCAAAAAATACACTGCGCTGGACCTCTGGCTTCTGCGCGCTTGCCGGAAACAGCCGCATATACGATTTGCGGTCAAAATGGAACATTGTCCGCAGTAAGTGCTCCCGGTCACCCGTTCCTGTGGGAACATTGAGATTCGATGGGACCGGCCCGCAAGATCGGAGGAACGGCGGGCAATCGAGCTGTGTGCTGAACACCACATAGCGGAGTTTGGCTTTAGACGCGGACGCCTCAGCCGGTATTCCCAAGAGCTCCTCTTTCCAGTCATCGGAGTGTGGTGGGTAGAGAAGGATCCCGAAAGCTGGCCAAAATAGCAGAACACCCGAGGCCATCGCCTTCAGCTTCTCGGATGCCGTTTCCAGAGGTGTGAGCTTAGCATCGCCCGCTGGGTTAACCTCGGCAACAGCACCGGTGAACAGAATTTCCTGCCTGAGAGCAATAAACTGATTCGTGAATGTCTCGGCAAAACAGGCATGTCCAAAGTCCAATGTCTCGGTATCCAGGAACTCTTGCAAGAGAGGAAGAAAGGCCCCAGCAGGCACGTCTTCAAACGAAACCTCGACAGGCTTGCCCTGATATCCCAGCACCAATTTCTTTTTCAAAGAATGTTTGTTGGTTTCTGTGGCTTCTATGCCCTCTGTGGCTTCTGTTTCTTCTGTTCCTTCTATGGATTCTGTGGCCTCTGTGGACTCTGTGGACTCTGTGGTCTCTGCGCCCTGTGGAACAAACATGTCGTCCATCGGGTCGTCTGCTGGCCCAGCGGAGAGGTCTGGGGTTGGTGCGGCCGGCGACGGTGTTTCATCGCTGTCGTCAAAAAATCGAACAGTCTTTCTCCGTTTGGGTTTGCTTGCCACCGGATTGTCTCTGTTTTCTGGCGAGGTCGCTGTGGTTTGTGGAGATGGCGCGTTGTCTGACGCTATCGATGCAACCGTTGATCTGCGTCTCATGGTCGCAGATGGGGGCTCCTCATCGGGGGATACTGCTCCTGTATTGGACGGGCCCTGGGTGATGGGGAAGAGCTTGGTTGAGAGCATACTAGGATCAATTCGAACGTCTTCCTTGCTTCGTCCACGTAGTTCGGCGAGGCGGCGCTGGTGAAAGTTGTTGAATAAGGCTCCTGGCCTCGACGGGTCCGAGACGGCCGTTTCAAGAGTGTGTCTTCTTCGCGCGACTTTGCCACCGCTGAAGGCGTTGCCCAAGGCTTCCTGGGAGCCTGAGCCTGACTTTCTCGCCGAAAATGTCTTTGTGCCTCCAGATATCTTGACGGACGAGGCTCTCGGACCAGACGAAGTTTCTGGCGGTGGCCTGGGTCTGGCAGGCTGGTTACCCTGAGAAGGCACAGAATTCGGGGATGGCTTGGGTTGCCTCGTCGCCTTGCTGGGACGATTTTGTTGGCGTCTATCCGTGTCGAATAATGTCTCAGTAGGACTTCTTGACGACGAGGCAGACTTCCTCATCCTTTCAAGGGGCGACGGCCGTTCTGGGGCTTTCCCTTTATTGGCTGAGCTGGACGGAACAGACTTGTCGGGCGATTTCTCTTTTGGTCGCTCCTTCCGCATCTCTTCCGGGGCATCCTTTTGGGCTGCCCCCTGTCCTTTTCGAGCACCCTGCGTCGTTTCCTTCTGAGACTCATTCTGAGGTTCCAACTGGGGCTCCTTCTGGCCGCCTGTTTGGGCTTCCTTTTGTGCCTGCTTCGAAGGCTTCTGCTTCGACGGACCCTCTGTGGGTGATGCCGCTGGCACCTCGTCCGCTTTCTGTTTTCGCCTTTGGGCTAGAGGCTGCGTTTGCTTTGGCTTTGGCTTTGGCTTTGGCTCCTCCTTTTCCTTTTCCTTTTCCTTTTCCTTTGCATTTTCCTCCCTCTTCCCTTTGCCCTTGTGCTTCTCCTTTTCTGGCGTCTTGGACTTGCGAACTGGTGGTGCCGATGACAGAGCCTCGATGATCTGGAGGTCATCGTCTGAGGACGAGGCGGATAGCAGATCTGGAGAATTGGGCAGGAAGAACTGGCTCACCGTGTTACGACGGGGCGACTTTCTCTCCTGGCTCCCGCTTGCCTGTAGCTCTTCCAGCAGGCTTCTCTCGGGCTGGTATGTCTCGTCATCTTCCTCGTCATCCGCCACATCGTCCTCCAGGGGTTCGGTAAGAGGAAGACCGCGTCTCCTGCGCTCAACGTTGCGCCGTCTGTGCCTTTCCATCCTCTGCTCTAACGCCAGGTAGAAGATGTCCATATCAAACGGCTGGTAGTCTGGCCTGGCGATTTCCTCCTCCCACAAATCGTGAATCAACTCGGCACCAAGATTGGACTCTGGCTCCCACGTGCATGCTTGCATGGGGTAATGTTCCCACTTGATGAGATACAGCTTCTCCCCATCTTCTGCCTGCGACTGGCTCAGGACTTGCTCGACGATAAACTCCATGTCCTCGTCTACCGGCCCGTCGTTGGTCGACGTGAGCGAGATTGCATCATCGTTGGGGTCGTCGGCCACTGAGCCGGAAGCGCTGGGGTTCTCTCCAGGGGCTGCCATTTTAATTATATATACATTGGGCCTGCCTGCACGAATAGCGATGCTCTGCTTGAGACCATTCCGATCGCAGGGCAAGTCATTAGCGAGGGCAGACGTAAACAAGCGGCACCGTGGAAGATGGACGGGGTAATAATAACAACAAGATCGAATTCTCGTCAACAACGCGTGTGCCACAAAGGAAAGGACGCGGGTTGTGGCAAAAAATGAAGGAGCGATGAAATCCAGTTCTGACCGGGATCTTTGGGGCACACCCATGCGCCGCGTCGTTTGATTGAAATGGCCTCCCAACGAGCGTGTGCACGTGACACATGTGTAATAGAGAAAAGCTGGACAGTACAGTTCAACACAGCATTGTTCTTGATCTGTTGTTGTTGCTGTTGCGTTGTTTCTTTAACAATCTAATACGCCCGCATTTATTCATCGTCTTCTTAACAATATAAACAGGCCGGCCTTATTCTCGTTCTGTTTGCTGCCCTTTGAGTGTGAAAATCTTACGAAACAATCGGCGTCGACTATGAGTAGATTAGTCAGGCATAATATGCTTCCGCAACGGGGTTTTCATAGTACGATTTATTCTACTGAGACGGCAGCTTTCTTGCCAGTGACAAAACTATCATTTCGCTCATCTTATACGCCGTAGAATACCGTGGCTTCTGTAGCGGCGACCGTTGACGTTTAGGTGTCCGACTAACTAGTTCATGCGGTGCAGTGGTTTTTGGTATCTATTAAATGTGTATGCTGAGGCACTTTCAACTTTCATTCACTACCAGACCAGTATCTGACGAAATTGCTGCCTGGCAGCCAGCCTCCATAGTCTAGAAACGAAACTTCCAAACAAAGAAGCAGAACTCACAGCGAACAATGAACGACAAACCAGCTTACAGTACCTCAGTCGTTGTACATGCCCCACTTTGCAACGTTGACGGTCCCCTAGGAGGATCCGGTGAAACGCTAAGAGGAACGTTTTTTGGTCCCTGAAAGATATCGCTACCAAAATGAGGGGCCCAAAAATGTCTGAATTTCAACCAAGCCGCACGGTATTTATCTTTAATGTCCTGGTCACAGCCGTCTTTCTACAAGAAATGACAGCTCGGTATTCACGGATGTCTAGGCCCAGTCCATCCCACCTTTTTAATGCTCCGGGGGGTCGTCTCACCGGACTTGTATCGTAAATACCGTGCAAGCTGTCGAGGACAATCAATGTCCCTAGAGAGTTGCATGACCATTTTTTGGCATCTAGAGATATCAGCTGCATCGCGTGCAAAGTCTTAAAGTGTAACAGCCATTTTCCTCGCTTGAACACTTCTTCGAGTCAATGTGGGATGTTTCGCGAAACGAAAACTAGCACTCTGTCCCCGGTCACTCGAGACGATCCAAGCCACACACTAACGCGGCCTACCAGTCCGAGAGGCATGCCGGGTTCTGAATGCGGTGACAGGTCAGCACAGGACTCGACGGGCAGTCAATCGAGAGAAGACAGATGACAGCGAGGAATAAACCAGCAGTACTTTCGAATGAGAAGGGGACGGTTGCCTTGTTGAATGCCCATACTCTAGAGTCACGTGTAATTATTTGGCTACGGTTTCTCGTATCTTGGCTTCTGTAACCCCTTATTAGGCAGTCATACTACAGGGCCATGCGTTGCGCTCGTACACTGAAAGAGTACAGCACACGTGACAGGGGCATAGAAGCGAATCAAACTAGCAGGGCCCCATAACAGCGTCACAGGAATTCCGCTGGCAAAATACAACGGCGCCTCCTTGTCCAACCAGCCCACCCAACCACGACACCTCACCACCGTCGAACATCCAGACCAGCATCGCTCCGGCCGCCCCTTCTCGCGCATTTTATTTTTGTTACTCTTTTTGCATCTCGAACCCCCTCCGTTCTCTCGATCTACCCTCCACCATGGCGAACGACGAGTACGATGTAAGCAGCGAAGAAGACCCTTTGCATCCCCTCCTTTTTCTGCGTTTTCCCCCCTTGAACCCCTCTCCACCGCCCCTTCTTTGGTGTCTGTCGCCCCGACTTGGCATCACCACAATTCTGGCCGCATCCCGCTGTCGCCGACCTGACGGCTTGCGGCCTCTTGCATGCTCTCTAGACGTATCTTTACTGACGCTGCTCTTCTCCGCAGTTTCTTTTCAAAGGTGAGACACGGCCTCCTTTCTTCTCCGAATCGTGCGACGAGGACACCTGGACGGGTTCGATGTCTGGATGCGGACAGCCGCGGCCACGTATCAGCAAGCTCGGAGGACAGACCGTGGTCCTTTGTGCGCGGCAGGCAGACTGCGAAATCAAGACGGCCATACACGATGAAGCAGAGAGGCGTCTCCCGGCGAATGGTTTTACTTGGGAATCTGTTGCTGACACCGTTTTCTTTTCCTCGCCCTCCAGTTGTCCTGATCGGTGACTCCGGCGTCGGAAAGTCCAATCTGTTGAGCCGGTTCACGCGCAACGAGTTCAACCTGGACTCCAAGTCGACCATTGGCGTCGAGTTTGCCACCCGGTCCATCCAGGTCGACTCCAAGACCATCAAGGCACAGATCTGGGATACCGCCGGCCAGGAGCGGTACCGCGCCATCACCTCGGCCTACTATCGCGGCGCTGTCGGCGCGCTTCTCGTCTACGACATCAGCAAGCACCAGACCTACGAGAACGTCACGCGGTGGCTGAAGGAGCTGCGAGACCATGCCGACGCTAACATCGTCATCATGCTCGTCGGCAACAAGAGCGATTTGCGGCACCTGCGGGCCGTGCCCACAGAAGAGGCCAAGGCATTTGCCAGTATGTGGCCGACCCCGTTTTCACTGTCCAACTGGTGTGGCCGGCAGCGTGTACGGTTGTGCTAACGTGATCCCACAGGCGAAAACCACCTCTCCTTTATCGAGACTTCGGCTCTTGATGCCAGCAACGTCGAGCTTGCCTTCCAGAACATCCTGACAGGTACAAATGGACACCTACACATCCTCTTGCGCCGCCCTTTGGATAAAGACTAACCCTCCTTCCCACAGAGATCTACCGTATCGTCTCCAGCAAGGCTCTCGACAGCGGCGACGCTGCCCAGGCCAACATCGGCGCCGGCACGAGCATCTCCCTCAGCAAGCCCGCCGACGACTCTGCCAACAAGGGCGGCAAATGTTGTTGAGCGTGATTTCGAACTTGGCAGAAATGGGAATCATCCTGGTAGTAGATGTACTTTGGGACAACGGGAGTGTGGCATTGGGCAGAGAGGGACTGGGACTCGATCCATGGCGTACCGTGTATTGGCCGGAGACGATTGTGCATGTCCGTCTTTTTTTAACGTGAAGGAAGTATGACAGACGAAACCACCTATGGGGGGAGGCGCAGGAATATTCGATACGAGCACTGCACGTCGTTTTCTACGAGATTGACCTTGGACGTTCTTCAGTTTTTTTCCAGTTTTCCTTTTCATCATTCCGTTTTTTGTGTTTTCTCTTTCTTTTTTTTTTCCCTGTCAGGATGGTGTTTTCTTTCCCAACATACTATACGCCCTTTCCTTGTTTTTGTCAGTGTTTTGCCTCTGCTCATATTCCCTGAAAGAAAAAAAGAATAAAGAGAATGCCCGGTCCTGGTCCCATAAATGATCAGTGTAGTTCCTAATACACATCATTCTTACGACGCTGGAGGGAGAATGAGAGCATTGTGCCAATTCTGCCAACACATATGGTGAAACGCGGCCAGCAATTCGAGTACCGAGTTGTCGGTGTACCAGAGGCAGCTCCACATCACTCTCACACCGCTTTCCGCGTCTGGACTAGCTCCTCTTTACACCCGCAGAAAACCCAAAAATGTTCACTGTGGGACGGCAGTATTTTTTTTTTTGTTACCTGGTCCAGAACCGCTGAAAGTTTGCGACCAAACACAGGACATCACCATTTTCCGACGGCAGAAGATAGAAATGGCGTCCGTATATAAATCACTTTCCAAGGCCAATGGCGAGAAGACGGGCGAGCAGAGCGCTCGCCCAAAGAACAAGCAGCGCGTGCTGATTTTATCGTCGAGAGGCGTCACCTACAGGTTCGTGGAGTTTGATCTTTCTTGCTTCTTTTTTTGTCACCTTGTCCCTCTATTCCGGCTGTTTTCCATGGCCTGATTTCCTCGAGCTAACTCTTCCAAAGACACCGGCATCTTTTGAACGACCTGGCTTCGATGATGCCCCACAGCCGCAAGGACGCCAAGTTTGACTCGAAAACGAAACTCTTCCAGCTGAACGAGCTGTGCGAGCTGTACAACTGCAACAACTGTCTGTTTATGGAGGCGCGGAAGGGCCAGGATCTGTACATGTGGATGAGCAAAGTGCCAAACGGACCGACCGTCAAGATGCACGTTCAGAACAGTGAGTATTTTCATCCAACGTCTGCTCAAGAAGCCTGCCTAAGCCGTCCTAACGAAATCAGTGCACACGATGGAGGAGTTGCAATTCACCGGCAACTGCCTCAAGGGCTCGCGTCCCATTCTCTCGTTTGACGCCGCCTTTGACAGCCAGCCGCATCTACAGGTCATGAAGGAGCTGTTCCTGCACATTTTCGGTGTCCCGCAGGGCGCCCGGCGGTCCAAGCCATTCATCGACCACGTCATGGGCTTCACCATCGCCGACGGAAAGGTGTGGGTGCGCAACTACCAGATCAATGAGGTCGAGCCGGGCAAGGGTGCTACTGCTACCGAAGAAACCGCCGACGACGAAGAAGGAAAGAAGACCAAGGCTTCTGCCGCGGCGGCTGCTCGCAACAACAAGGACTCCAAGGACACCGAGATCAGCCTGGTCGAGATCGGCCCGCGGTTTGTGCTGACGCCGATTGTCATCCAGGAGGGCGCATTTGGCGGCCCCATTATTTACGAGAACAAGCAGTTCGTGTCGCCCAACCAGGTGCGCTCGGATCTGCGCAAGAAGAAGGCGGAGCGCCACAACGTGCGTGCCGACCAGCAGCGGAGCCGGATATCCAAGAAGACCGACCTGGGCTTGCGGACGGACAGCTCTCGGCGGCCATCTCGCAACTCGTTCGACACCAAAGGGCTGTTTGCATAGACGGGGTGGGGAGAGGACCGAAAGCATAAAAATATCACTTGACAAGGAAGATTAAAAAGTACGAAAGAACTTCGGAACTTTTTGTGTGTATTGCTTGCGATTCCCCCCTTGGAGGCGTTCTTGTGTGGCTTCTTTTCTCTTTTTGTTCATTGCTGTATCCTTTCTTTCCAGCATTCATTTAAGTTTTGCGCATCCTTTTGGAGTTTCTCGTTTCATATTTACTCGCAGGTATTTTAGGAAAACAAAATTAGAAGTACAGCAAAAGTACGGGCATGGACAGCCATTGCGGCTCGCCATGTGCACACGTGACCATTCCCCCTTTAAATTGGCTGACTCATCTTGGTTGCTGGGCATTAAGCTCGTCATACAGCAGGGTCACAGCAGACATATAAAGCAAGAGCTCCGACGCGTCCCCTATTCGAGTCATACCTGCCTTCCCGTCTGTCAACACTCCTTTTTGTCTTTTTTCCACGTCAACCAAACAACAGTCTCTCATTTTCAGACACTTCATCGCCCTGCATCTTCAACCCCTAAATCCATCTGCCATCTAATCCATCTGCCATCTAATCCATCTGCCATCTAATCCATCTGCCGCTTTTTGCGCATCCCCATCCTCTCCATCCTCCAATCCGACGATGGCTGCCGTGCCTGAGAGCAAGACAGCCTTTATGGCACCCATAAACACGACGGCCAGTCTGGCCAGCCGCTCGATGAGCAGCACCACCAAAAACACCAACTATGACACTTGCATTTCAAGCTTTCTGGAGAGCCCCAACGGCGGGGTACGTGTTGTTTGAGGCCGCGTGAGAGGAAGACGGGTCGAGCGCTTTGATAGGACATTGAGGATTCTATCGAGGCGCTGGCAGAGCCGTAGGAGACGACGAACCAACTTCCTACGTTTCGCATCTGTGGCATCGCAGCCGTGGAGAGAGACACCAGCAACGACTGTTGTTTTTTATCTTGTTTTCAATTCATTTCTACACATTTCACCAAACCCAACCAAACATTTACTGCGTCGATTTTGTCTACGCCCATAGCTAGTACGCAACTTCGACAACCATTTCAGCATCACCATCTGTTCCAGCAAGAGTCAGTTTGTTTCGAGTTTTTTTTTTTTGTTTCTTTATCTCCAGGTTCTATTTTTCCAGAGCTAACAATGTGTTCATGACAGACAACAACCTTCAACGGTTCACTCATATAAACCTTTGAAGACGACCACCTTTGCCAATATTTCCCTCCCTTGCTTTCCATCTATTCTTTACATATTTGTTGAGCCTGCACTTCTCTGCATCCGTCTAGACCTCTGGCTCTTGTTGAATAGACTGGAGTACAAGGAGTTTCGTTATACAAGGGCTCTGAGAAACTTTTTTTTATCCTTTCTCGATTGCGAGCCGCTGGGCTGCTACCAAAGATGTCTGCAGCAGCCTGTATGTTGCCGCCTCGTGCGGCGCACTACAGCCCCGACCCATACGACAAGCCCAGTGGGTTAGGCGGGCGCGGCCTGCCTTCTCCAGCCCGGGAAACCAATCTCGTGCTGCGGTCTCCCAAGACTGGCGACGCGAAGAAGACGCAGCAGCCGGGCTTGGCCGTGTCGGCTGCTCTGAACCGCACACCTGTGGAAGTGCTTGTCCAGGTATTCCGGAATTTGGACCTGCAGACGGCATTCAGTCTCGCGGCAACCAGCCGCCGGTTCGGCAACATCTTCCGGGCGAACCGAGCGTCAATTGTGCTGAGCATCGCAGCCGAAGAGTTCGGCCCGCTGGATGGCCTGCTGCAGGTGGTCAAAGCATCACCAGCCGACCGGGATGTGCCCTGGGGTACGTGGCTGGACAAGCGCATCCGCCGCAAGAACGTGGTGCTGTGTCCCGGTGGCACGCTGCCGAGCCACTGTCCGGGCAGCACGCTGGCCATGAAGATCACCTGCGCTGAAGTGCGTCTCAACGACACCACAGACATTGACCGGGTGATCGCCGTTTGCCAGACGGTGCGCGGCTGGGAGAGCATCTTCCCGCGACACCGGTTCAACGCATCACCGCAGCTTACACGCAGCTTGTCACCAGACGAGAGCTTCCGGCTGCGGCGAGCACTGTACAACTGGATGCGCTATGCCTACTACTTCCATGGCGAGCTGCGGCGGCCCAACGTGTTTGTCCCTGCCGGACGGGACCCGCGCATCAACCAGCTGCGCGTGCTACCGAACAGCCAGCTGGGAGAGTTGCGAGACTTGTGGAACACGGTGGAGGACATTGTGACGCTGACGCTGTGTCCGTCGGTTGAGAACGTGCGGATCAGCGCGGACTTTACACTGTCCGAAAAGGACGCGGCACGCATTGGCTGGGGCGAGCAGCTAGACAACAGCGTGGTGGTGGCTACGGTGAGCAAGCTGCCGCCGGACGAGCTGCTGCACTACCTGGAGAACGGGCACAAGTACACGAAGGCGCGGCTGATCCAGGACATCCGGCAGCGGCACCCACAGTTCGAGGCGGACACGGAGAGCCTGTCAAGCGCGCTGTCGTGCGTGAGCCTGGAGCGGTGGTTGCGGTTGCAGACGGAGCAGCCGGCACTGGCGCAAAAGGTGGCGAGCTCCATGTGCATGCCGGGGTACACGTGGGAGTGCGTGGAGTGCCGGGGCGGCATTCTGGACTGTGACGACGAGGCAGGTTGCGAAGAGGAAGAAGGTGAAGAGGCTGACGAGAGCGAGGTGACAGAGGATGAGGGAGAGGGAAGGGAGATGAAGGGGAAGAAGAAGACGATCGGGCAGATCAGCGAAATGACTGGACATGGCCTGGACTGGCGCCGTGAAGAGACATTCTTTGGTTTCCGCCCGGAGATCCCGCCTGGGATGCTGAATCCGCGTATATGAGGAGGGTCAGGAGGGTCAGGAGGGTCAGGAGGGTCAGGCGGAGGTGCGGGTGTTACTAGACGACCCAGCAGTTTCGGGGTTTCATTTCTGATAGACGTGTTAGTTGGTGCTGGTTCTTGGGGCTTTGCAAGGGCCTCGAGCTGCAAGTCTCTACTGATGGTTGCTTGTGTGAACTTTCAGCTCTTTAGCATCCAGCAGCCAGCAAACAGTGTCCATTTTCTTTTTGCTCTTCATAGATCTTATTATAATGTGCGATTTGTCTTTGCCATCTCAACTCACTTATGTCCATCTGAAATGTGCTGTTGTGTGCTTGTTATATGTGACCAAGAGCCTGGAGATGACTGCACTACATGGCCTGTGGCTCGCCAGCCTACGGCCTGTACCAGTAGTTAGATGGCTCCTGCCAAAAACAAGTCGCCGTCTAAAATCTTTAGCACCGTCTCCCAATGGCCCGGCCCCGCCAATCAGGTGCCCCAGCCTGCTGGCCCTGCTGCCGAACCTAGAAAAACACAAGCCACCAAACAATAGCCTGGCTTTGTTTTCACTCGTCGCCTTCTCCTTTGCCTCACTCTCACCACCGCCCTTTTTCTTCTATTAAACGAGCATCTTCACCACGCCCGCCGTTTCCCCACGCGGCCCGTATATACATTGCACCCCTGAGGATATAAACCAGCTTCCTGTTTGTCTCTGGCTTTAAGTTTTTTTTCGACACCGCGCTTTTTCAGCTACGCGCAAGCCTTAAAAAAAAGGAGACCCAAAAGAGACGAGCTCCCAGACGGAACCAAGAGAAGACAGGCCTTCTCATTGTGAGCGACTCCGCGCACTTTGTGCTCAGAAAGCCCGCTCATTTTCTACGGCATTCCCAAGGTAAGCCACTGTACTGGACTCCGGAGCTCCCACTGGCCCCAGCTTGCATTTTTGCCTGCTTGCGACTTATGGCCAAGCTATGCGCCACCTTTGATCTCACGAGAGATGAGCTGGGCTCCCATCTTTCGACAACAGCTCTATCGTTTGCCCCATGTCCCCCTCCCCTCTGTCCGGAACTGCTCCTGGACTTGGAACTTTGTATCTGCAGAGCATTTCCCCTGTCCGGACAGCTGCCTGGGTGTCTTGAGCTTCTTTCTTCTGCCAATCTGTCTACATGCTGTCTTAGACGCCTCCTCGCCGCATCGGCGCACTAATTTCGACTTGCATTATTTCCTCCACTCCCGGGTCTGATGCACAGCTAACACACATGCCAGGGCTTTCGCTTCTTGCCTGCTGCGCTTTCTGCAGTCTGCTCCAGCTTTGCTGAGCACAGGATAGCTTCTGTGCGGCTTCCGTGCAGCTCGGCCAGTAACGCAAGCACACTTGCCCAAGGCCTGCTTGCCAGTGACCCCTTTGAATTTCTTGCTGGCAGCTGCACCTTGTCCCTTTTCTGCCACCTCTCTCTCCTCGCTGTCCATCTGGTCTTGCCACCCCAAGCTTGAGGGGAGAGACGAGCCGTCTCTCCCTCTCCTCCCACTTGTCTCGCTGCCACCATGGACGCAGCCGACAACGATGTCGTGATGGACGGGACCGAGACGGCGAGCCAGAAGCAGCAGCAGCAGCAGGAAGACCAGAAGCCACCGAGCCGCAACCATGGCTCCATGGAGCCGCCACCGCCGCCGACAGCGTCGACCACGACGAACGGCTTTGGCGGACAGTCCACGCGGCACACGACCTCGACAGACGACTTACTATCTGTTGACGGCACATACGAGGTGATCACGTACCCGACCGACTTCCGGAGACGTGGCCTGCTGCCTACGGGCTGCTGCTACGACGACCGCATGAAGCTGCACGCGAATGCCGACTTTGGTCCGGGGCCGCACCATCCCGAAGACCCGGCGCGCATCTCGGAGATCATGGCGGCCTTCAAAAAAGCCGGCCTGGTGTACACGGGATCCGATGCGGAGCTGGCGCGGATCATCCGCCAGTGCCCGACCAAGTACATGTGGCGGATTGCGGCGCGCGACGCGACCAAGGACGAGATTCTGCTGGTGCACCACCCGCGGCACTTCCACTGGGTCAAGGACCTGTCGACGAAACCCACCTACGAGCTGCGCCTTATAAGTAAGGTGATGGACGAGGGTCGGGACTCGTTGTACGTAGGCAGCATGACGTATGAGGCATCGCTGCTGTCCGCGGGCGGCGCCATTGAGACGTGTAAGGCGGTGGTGCGCGGCGACGTGAAGAATGCGTTTGCGGTGATCCGGCCGCCGGGCCACCACGCCGAGTACGACCAGCCCATGGGCTTCTGCCTGTTCAACAACGTGCCCATTGCGGCGCGCGTGTGCCAGCGCGAGTACCCGGACCTGTGCCGTAAGGTGCTGATCCTCGACTGGGACGTGCACCACGGCAACGGCACCCAGAACATGTTCTACGACGACCCCAACGTGCTGTATATTTCGCTGCACGTCTACCTGGACGGCCAGTTCTACCCGGGCACGCCGACGAACGCGTCCACGCCCGACGGCAACATTGACAAGTGCGGCTCCGGGCCCGGTCTGGGCCGCAACGTCAACATTGGCTGGGACGAGCAGGGCATGGGCGACGCCGAGTACTTGGCCGCGTTCCAGAAGATCATCATGCCCATTGCCAACGAGTTCAACCCGGACCTCGTGATCATCTCGGCCGGCTTCGATGCCGCCGCGGGCGACGAGCTCGGCGGCTGCTTTGTGTCGCCGCCCTGCTACGCCCACATGACGCACATGCTGATGTCGCTGGCGGGCGGAAAAGTCTCGGTCTGCCTCGAGGGCGGGTACAACCTGGCAGCCATCTCGGCGTCCGCGCTGTCGGTGGCGCGCACGCTGATGGGCGAGCCGCCGCCCCGGCTTGAGGTGCCCAAGCTGCGCAAGGACGCGGCGCGGCTGCTGGCCCGGGTGCAGGCGCACCAGGCACCGTACTGGGAGTGCATGCGGCCTGGCATTGTGGACGTGCCGGAGCTGCAAGCGCAGGGCGCGCTGCGGTTGCACGACGTGGTGCGGACCTTCCAGCGACACCTGCTGTCTGTCAAGTACGGCATGTTTCCCATGTTTGTGCAGCGGACGACGATTGTCAAGTCGTTTGAAGACCAGGTGCTCGTCACTAGGGGTCTGCATATGGCGCCGAAGATTATGCTGATTATCCATGATCCGTAAGTTTGGAGGTCCGAAGAAGGGTTTTTTTTTTTTTTTTTTTTACCTTCTCTTTGCCTAACATTCCCAGGCCCGAAGTTGTGGCACAGCCCGACGTGCTCGACAACACGGTCGACTCGCACAATGCGTGGATGGTAAGTCGATCATCTCCGAAGAATGGCTCCTCTACTCTTCTGGCCTGTTTATTCTTGTTTCTTTCTAACACTGGGCAGAACGACGGAGTCATGCCCTACATTGACTGGGCCATTGAGCAAGGGTTTGGTGTGATTGACATTAACGTTCCACACTACTACACCCAGCCCGATGACAGCGAGTCGCACATCCCCCGGATCAGCGAGGAGGTCATGCAGGCGCAGATCCAGGAGCTGGTATGCTACATCTGGGACAACTACCTGCAGATAGCCGAGTCGGCGCAGCAGATTTTTGTCATGGGTGTGGGCAATGCCTACCTGGGCGTGAAGGTGCTGCTTGTGAATAGAGGTAAGCCGCCGGCTGTTTATTTCCTCCTTTACTTCTTCTTCCTCTTTTTCTTCTTTGCCTCCCTTCCCTTCCTATCTTCTTGGGTCTAACTTGCCCAGATTGCAAGTCTCGCGTCACGGGCGTGGTCAACTTTGTCAGCGGCAGTCTGCGTGCCATCAAGAGTGACGCCGACCCGGACCTGAGCCAATGGTACAAGACACACTCACGCGTGTACGTCGGCAGCGACCACGCCTGCTGGCAGGCCACCGAGTTCATCCGCAAGATCAACAAGCGGCGGTTCGGCGACGTGGTCAAGAGTCCATTCATGGGCCTCAACCGGATGCTCAAAGAGCATGCCGAGGACATGCACGAGTGGATCATGGACCAGATGCCCGACCAGGGCGACACGACAGAGGACGAAGATGCGTAGGTGCACTGGGCCGTCTGTCGGTCGAGCAAAGGACGAGAAAACGAAATAAAAAGAAGAGAAAGAGAGGGACGCGAACTCAGGGCGGGGGTGGAGGAGGATAGGAGGAAGAAGAAAGAGGAGAAAGAGAAGAAGAGGAAGAAGGAGATGATGGAAAAGATTAAGAAGGAGAAGGAGAAGAAGGAAAAGGAGAAGAAGGAAAGGGGGAAGAAGGAAAGGTGGAAGAAGGAAAAGGAGAAGAAGGAAAAGGAGAGGAAGGAAAAGGAGAGGAAGGAGAAGAAGAAGATTGAGGAGAGGAAGCGAAAGAGAAAACCCCCCGGGAAATGATGCTTCCTCTCCTCGGCAAGTCTCCTCGGCAAGAAGTTGAAGTGTTTCCTTCCACCTCATCCTTGTCCTTGCTCGGAATATGCCCTCTCTACACTTTTGTCTTATTTCTTTTCGTTCGCCTGTCGTCTTCATGTAATGACCCCCTACAAGCTCGCGTTTTTTGTCCCTCTTGTTTTTCTTGCGTCTCTATTCTTTTTGTTCTTGTTCTTTTGACTGCCGATTACTTGTTTGCTGGTTATGTTTTCGTGTCCCACTCCAACCCCGTGTTATGGACCTTTTGCTACATCTCTTTCCATCGCATCTTTCCTTTGTACCGTGTATGTTTGCCTACATGTTGTTTCCCTGCTGTCGTTTGCCTCTGATACACAACTGGAGGGACAATTGGGACCTTCGCTATGTATGATTATTCCAGTCCGGGATCATCACCCCCTTTTGTTCGTGTTCTCGTTTTTTTTCTTATGTTTCTTTTCCGCTTTTCCCGGACTTGCCTCTAGATATGAAGATTATGTGCAACTGTGAGAAATGAAAGAATAAAACGGCTTCTGGCTGTACCAAAAGAAAAGCAAAACAACCCGTGAAACAAGAAAAGAAAAGAAACAAAAGAAACAAAAGGGGGCGCTTCTTAGCAAAGCCCTCTGACCAGACATATGATGGCACGGCTCAATGCCAAAGGAAGCCCAGGGGATGTTTCCTTCCTAAAACCCAGCTAATCACATGTCATGTTTATATGTCCCCCTTTCGCACTCTTGACAATTTCCCCTTTCTAGTTAGCCAGCTAAATGGAAGCTGAATTCAAAACCTCACCGAAATACAGTCCAGATCCCAGGCTTGTCCGCGAATTCTTAAGAAAGCGTACTAGTGAGTTGATGGCTGCATTACCGCACCGTTGACGTAGTTTTTACATGGTGAGGGATTTTTCTCTGCTTGTCTCGGTCGAGTTCCCAGGGTTTGGAGGAGGTGGTGTGGATGGTGCGTATGTTCAATGCATATCCTCTCCAAGGCCTTGATACCACAAAACTCAGGGCTCATTTCTACTTCTGGCAAGTGACTGAGGAACTTGGAAAGGTTACGCCTTATCCTGTGTTTGCACCCTACATGTGTTAAGCTTTAGGGTGGAGCTGCTCTGATCCATGCGACTGCTTGCTGCCCTACAGGGGCACGGGTACGACCAAAGGTCTTCACTAAAAGCTTCCATGCGTCTTCTAGGCACACTGTTGGTTACATAGTAAGTTGGCCGTTTGAAGCCAATGCCTCATTGCTGGCCGGTTGGAAAAGAAACCTTGAAAAATCTCACTACTTAGTGCATATTTGGGACGACAAATGAAGACGGAAAGTTTCTGATCATGACCAAAATTTTCCATCCTGCTTGACGAGGGTTCAAGCTACTATGTACACAGCACGTTCTCTAGAGGTTCCATAGTCCTCCTAGAGCGTTTGAGCAAAGATGACCCTTCTACTTTATACATGAGCCGATCAGACGGGGGCTGGGATCCGGAAGGAGGTGGTAGTCTCGGGAGATCAAGCAAATGTGTTTGATATATGGCGCGACCAGGGCACTAGAGAACAAAAGCACTCCCATGACTATAAGGATACAAGGCTAAGATGAAGACCATCGTAGAACCTTGCTGGTCATGCCAAGAACTTTGAGATTAAAGAGAAAGGCTTTGGTTCTTCGGATTTTGAAAAAAAAAAAGAAAAAAGAAGAAGCAATATGCACGAGAATGGTGAAGATGCTGCGGCTATTTCTGCTCCTGCCCCAGCGGACGCTTTCACGGACGTTGGCCATCAGCAGTGCCGACCAGTTCAAATTGGTCTTCAGCACGACAGAGCCCATCAAAGACCAAAGATGAGGACTCGGCCGAGATTCGCGCGGCTAAGATTTGGCATTGACATCAGCAACGACAAGCGCTTTGTCGATGAGGAGGTGGCTGCGAACCAAACCGGCAAGCGTTGCTTCAAGAGCGGCTACAATGCTTGCACCCTTTTCTCTACTTTTTGAGCTGTTTAGTGTATGACCACTGACTGGCCCTGGTTGCCTCAATGACTGCTCTGACTCACAGCGGAGCCTCTGCGTGCACACCTGCACGTAAGACAGTGGGAGAAAAGTGTAAGAGCCTCTCGCTCTCCGATTGGCAGACCTTTTTTCTTTCTTTCTTTTTTTTTTTTTGCTCTTTTTTTTTTTCAAAAAAATCGCGACCTCAGCTGAAAGGCCATCTCTGCTCGGTACGCGCAAAAAGCATAGGAAGTTGGCCTAGGCATAACTATATAGCAACTGTACATAAATAATATGTATATACAAATAGAGTGAGAGACTTTTTAATATGCAGCCTTGAAACTAGTGTTACAACAAAAATCAAAAGTCTAGATTTGGTAAAAGCAAAAAGCAAGAAAAAAAATACACCACGGTGTAACTATTAGTGGTTCTTCAAATGACGTTTCTAGCTATTGTTCCAACGGGCCTAGCTGTGCCGGGCCTACGACAGGGGCACAGTGGCGTATAAAACGCGATTGGCCAACCGCCGTTTTGGTGGTCGAGCTGGGGTAATGCAGGGCCGCAAAAACATGTTTCCGGATGCGACGCGGTAAGAAAGGAGGGAAGGAGCGACTGCATCAAACTAGTCTTTTTTGGAGAAGGATTCGCGACGACAGCCTCGCACCAAAAACACATCATCCACCTTTTCCATCCCCTGACGACTTTTGACGAGACCTTTTTTCTGTTGCGACCAGCACAACCAGACGAAACGGCTGCAACTCGCACGAAAAGCATCGAACACGTCATATTCGCCAGATACGCCAGATACGTCAGAATGATGTACTGAGGGCCGCGACGGCACAGCAAACAACCAACGACTAGCAGGACCGGCGTTCGCTGGACTTGCCTGCCTGAGATGGACAGAGATCGGACCAACACCCGGAGGTAAGTGCGAGAGGTTGGAGACTATGGCGTTGTTCTTCTTTTGTCGTTCTACGTGCGTAAGGGCAAAGCTCGTCCTTGCGCACACACAAGCGATGGGGGTTCTTTCTTTTTCTTGCGTCTTGTCGTTATGCGTCTTGTCGTTGTGCGTCTTTCTGTTCTTGTCCCTCTTCTCGGCCACCAAAAGCAAAACCGAAAAAAATCGAAAAAAAACCGAAAAAAACCAAAGAAAAAATAGCCGAACTCTCCTCTTTGGTTGTGATCTCGCGAAACAATCCAAAGCGACCGCAAGCGAACAAGCAGCTCGAGCGAGGCACCGAAAGCATACGCCATAATGAAGAGGTCGGCAACCGACTGCGAAGCCGATGATGCTGGCCGGCGAATTAGTATGCGGCCCAAACTCGGCCCTGCTCCTGCGAACAGCAGCGGCCAGCCGTTCGTCGACCGTGTGGCCGAAGGGCCTGCAGAGACCGGGGGCTCTGGGCGGACTGCCCTGGACCGCCCGACGTTCTTCACGGGCGAGATCTCGCCGATCGCACCGCCCCAGCCCGTCCACTATGGACGCGACCAGCAGACGACCGCATGGCAGTCGCTTGAGCCGGACTCACCTTTTGTATACCCATCGCCGCCACCGCCCATGTCGCCCGTTGGGCCTTCTCAGGCGGCCGCCGCGATGGCGTTTGAGATGCCTCCGGACATGCCCCCGAACATGTCCGCGCCGCCGCCGCCGCCACCAACTCCAAGACCTGCTGTCCTCCCGATGAGCCAGCCTCCAACGGTGCCCCTCGCGGTTTTGCAAAGAGGCTACCGTGCCACGCCCTCGCCGCCGTCTGGTGGGACATCACGCGGACTCGTCTCTGCGAATCCTTTGCCGGTACCACAGCGCTCCGGCGAACCTCTGACCGGTCACACGGCAACGACCATGGACAAGCTGAACTTCAGGAGTATTCTGAGAAATATGTGGAAGAAGCCGGACTCGCACCAGCCGCGGTCCTCGAGCCCGTTCTTGCCAAGGCCCTCCAATCCACTGTGCCCCCCGCATGGGCCTTCTTCTACCCACGACCCGCGTGCCGCATCGGCGCCAGGAGCGGGCCGGGCTCGCGCTGGCCCGGAGCGGGTGCACACAGAATCATGGAAACCGGCGGGTCTGCTCCTGGAGTACCCCTACCCCCCCGTGGATCCCACCGAGATGCCTTTGGAGATGCCGGACATCATCTCGCTGGCCTTCATGGCGTTGGCCGCGGACGTCATCGACAAGGACGCCGCTGTGGCCATGGTGCGGGAAGGGTGCATGCTGGTCTTCAAAGAGCACATGCGGAACTGCAAGTTCAAGGACTTTTGTTGCCCCTACGAGGCTTCCTTCGTGACTGGCTTAGCCCCGTCGTCCAAGTTCCTGCACGGGAGCGCCCACATGGGCTCCCTCCGGCGCTCGTTGGCCGAACCAATCCGCTTCGTCCTGGACGAGAAGAGCCGTCCTTATATTTGCCGCATATGCAAATCGAGGAAAGCTCCCGACTGCAGTCAAAAGGGCTGGCTGGTGGGCGAAAGCGAGATGGACCAGACTGTTGCCGGCCTCTTCCCTGGTCCAGCGAGAAAGAACGGACTGAAAAGGGGCCAGCCGGCGCTTCCCTGCATGGAACACTGCAAGAAGAAATATTGCCAGAAAAAGTCTTGCATTGGGGCCACGCACTCATCCTATAAGCGCATCCGGAACTGGCAGCCATGCAAGAGTCCTCTCAGCCAGCTCTACGATGATGACTCGAAATCGGACACGGAGTTGGATCCATTCGAGTTCATCGACTTTGGCTCTGGCTCGGGGGCCCCACAGCTTGACATCTCTGGGGCCCCACAGCCCATCAACAAAGACGGCCACGACGACGGGAGGTTGACCATCAAAGATGTCGGCCCGGTGTATGACATGCCCCTTCATGTCATGGTCACTCGGTTCAAAGCACTGCCCGAGTCTTGCCTCGTCATGTTCTGGCAACGCTTGCGCCACAACCGGGCTCTGTTGACGAAGAAGCCCCCGCGACGGGTGATTGAAGAGATTTGGACAAGAACGAAGGCGGCGACGAACACGCCCATGACGGAAGACCGCATGCTTGCCATTTTTCGCAGCGAGTTCAGTTACTAACCACAGGCCCTTGGGGAAACCAAAACAGATACGACGATGGTGAAGTCACGCGTTATGGGGCGGGCGAATCGTGGCGTCCTACCGCACGGGACCGGTCTCCAAGAAGGGATAGGAGCCCGCTAAGGGACCGCGATAGGATGCGGGACTGGGATAGGGACCGCGATCGCGACCGAGATAGGGATAGAGACCGGGACCGGGACCGCGATAGGGGAGGCCGAGACCGTGACTGGGATCGTGATCGTGATCGTGACAATAGAGATAGAGACCGCGATAGGGACCGGGATCGGCGGGGCTCTCCGCCCGGGAGCGATAGTTACATCCCGGGCCGGTCTCCGCCACGGCGCGCGAGATCCAGGAGCATAGATCGCTACCGAACACGAGAGCGCTCGCGCGATGGCGGTGAGCGGTGGCGGCCACTGGAGCGGAGTCGAAGCCGGCCTAGAAGCCCCGGCACCAGACACCCCGGCGGTGCGGGAATGTCACCCCGGAGGAGCCCACGACGTGCATCTCCTCGCTCGGGCACGCCTCGTCGCGGAGACGACAGGGACAAGTACGACCGAGGCCGGTCCCCTCCGAGACGGGAGATGCCTCCGTACCGTGATATGAGGTAAGAACCGAACGAGAGCTTGCATATCCCTTTTCAGTCAAAACTGCCCACACTCGCCCGGGCTCTTGCTAACGAAAAGCCTCCTTTTCAGACGTCGGTCGCGCAGCCCGAATCGAGGACCTAGGGACCGATCGATCGGGCGCCGGTCACCTCTGCAGCCTCGGTACCGCCCGCGCTCGCGGTCTCCGGACGACCGCATCGGCGGCGGCCTCTCTAGACGGACGTCGCCCCCACCACGCGGAGACGGCCCCGGAGCCGGTTACCCGTCCTCGGCTGTGCAGTCGCGAGCCGCGTCACGTCAGACGTCACCCCGGCCAAGCCCGGGCTGGCTTCGCGACGACCGGTCCCGGCCAGCCTCGGCGACGCCGCGCTCGCCACTCTTCATCCCCGGTTCGGCCGCTGCCATTGCCTCGTTTGGCAACAGAGACCGAGTCGACGGCCGAGACGGCCGTGATGGTCGAGACGGCCGCGACGGTCGGGACGGCCGTGACAATCGCGACAATCGTGACAATCACCCCTACGAAGCATCGACGCCATCTATGCGCTCGCCACCCAAGGGCCCGGCCGCGCTCCGGGGACCACCAACGGGGCCCAACTCGGCACGAAAGCTTGGTGGACCGGCGCAATCACCAGCCACGTCAGCTGGCCGGCCATCGGGGACGCCCACGCACTCGTATGGGCGCGGAGAAGTGTCGCCAAGCTCAACCAGCGGCCCACCGACGGGTCCACGGGGATACGGATCGCTTCGCGGAGGACCGCCGGCGGCATCTCAGTCGGGTGCACCAGGTTCTGGCTTCAATCCACGAGGCAGTCGCGGCGGCTGGGGATCCATTGGCGGAGGCGGCGGCGGACGCCACGGCGGACAAGGACCTCAGGGCGGACAGTCTGGCGGCATCCCCACAGGTCCACGGGTTGCTTCTGGAGGGTCATCGTCCAGTGCAGCAGCAGCAGCAGCGGCCAACGGAGTTGGCGGTAGCGGAGGAGGAGCGGGCGGTAGCCGAGGCGGCGGTAGTCGAGGTGGCTCGCCCCGTCCGTTCAACCCGCCAACGGGACCGGCTGCACAGCAGAACCACCAACAGCTACACCAGCAGCTACACCAGCAGCTACACCAGCATCAGCATCAGCACCAGCAACATTCACACCCGGGCCAACAACAGCTGTCACCCACGATGGGCAATAGCGGCGGTGGTGGTGGTTCCACGCGGGCGACACTGGCGCAGCAGCTAATGGCGAGCATGCCGGTGCTGGTGGCGGGCGGGCGGCTGGACCCGCACGTGCACCGCGGGCTTGTGCGCGAGCTCGAGCCGCACCATCGCCGACTGCACGAAGACGAAGACCGGCTGCGGCAGGAGCTGGAGAGCAAGCAGGAGCGGCTGCGGAAGCAGCTGCGGTCGTGGGACAAGATGGAGCGGGAGTCGCGGGCGTTTGAGCTGAAGAGCGACCTGAGCGAGAAGAGTCTGAAGACGATTGCGGGCGAGGGCATGGGCGGAGCGGCATTTTGAGAGGGCAAGGGGCCCACGGAAGAGAGAGCGGGCACAGAGACTACAGTGAACACAATGAACACAGGAAATACAGGGAGCAGATAGGAGACGGAGGAGACGGAAGTTACAGAGGCCAGAGAGGAGACAGGGGTTGAGTTTTCTATGAAGAGCCCAAACAAGGTTTTCAGCCATTCCACGTTTTGCAGGAGCCATTATTAAGCTGCAGCCCAACCGAATTGTATAGTACGAGTAATACCTATCTATTAATATCCCGGGGTTGCATGGGTTTAGATATTGTTACTATACCTGCATACATTTTTTACCATTGTCTGTTATGCGTGTGCAGAATACTTTTCCGCAAGTAGGAAAATTTCAAAGTGTGTGAGATGAGGCTCTTGTTGTACACAAAGGGCTCACTGTGTATTTAAGCCGCAGAGAAGTTGGGCAGTTACCCCCCAAAACGGAAGGAAGCTCGCAACCCCACTACAGCTTGCATTGTCCGTTGTTCTTTCCCTTCCTGCACCTCGAAAGAAGAAAACGATCCCGTGATATTGTATTTTGTGCACCATCATCAGCATTTTTTCCCCCTCTTTTTTCTTTTGATCCTTTTGTTAGTGCAAACCTGCAGGCCAAGAGTTTCTTGTTCCCGCAAAAGCCCACCCACACAGCTCCCCGCTGCGTCATCCAAATTGATAATAGCTACAATTCGGGAACCGCATCCCTTCCGCCGTTATCAGAGGGGGGCCAAAAAAAAAAAAAGAGAGAGAAAGAAAAGAGCAGCTTCCCCGAACCCCACACCCGATTCCACGGCCTTTTCTCGAGCTCGCCAGTTGTGAACACAACTTTCTGCCACGCCTCTTGTCTCTTGTAGAGCTCAACGTACCGATTATTCACTCCGCGCCCACCGACCGAAAGATGGCGCACCTCCATTCCCACGACGGCGTGACGATGCACGCCCACGACCACCACTCGCATGTCTCTGCGGCCGAGCATGGACACAGCCACGAGATCCTGGACGGCCCCGGCAGCTACCTGGGCCGGGAGATGCCCATTGTCGAGGGCCGCAACTGGGAGGACCGGGCATTTACAGTCGGGATTGGAGGGTACGTCGAGTAGCTAGGAGTGGCACCTGAGAGCTTTTTTTTTGTTGGGGGGGGGGGGACTTCTGAGGAGAGCTCCCTTGGCAGAGCTCCCTTGGCAGAGCCACCCTCCCGAGTCCAGTTTTCCAAACTGAACGTCTGGGCATCCAACTCCTCTGCTAACAGCTTATTTTTTTTTTGTCTCTCCCAGCCCGGTCGGCTCGGGCAAGACGGCCCTCATGCTCGCCCTCTGCCTCGCGCTGCGCGACAAGTTCTCCATTGCGGCGGTGACCAACGACATCTTCACCAAGGAGGACGCCGAGTTCTTGACCGCGCACAAGGCGCTGCCGGCCGACCGGATCCGCGCGCTGGAGACGGGCGGGTGCCCGCACGCGGCGGTGCGCGAAGACGTCAGCGCCAACCTGGCGGCGCTCGAGGACCTGCACGCCGTGTTTGGCACCGACCTGCTGCTGATCGAGTCTGGCGGCGACAACCTGGCGGCCAACTACAGCCGCGAGCTGGCGGATTTCATCGTGTATGTGATTGACGTCAGCGGCGGCGACAAGGTGCCGCGCAAGGGCGGGCCGGGCATCACGCAGAGCGACCTGCTGGTGGTCAACAAGACGGATCTGGCCGAGGCGGTGGGCGCGGACCTGGCCGTCATGGAGCGGGACGCGCGCAAGATGCGCGAGGGCGGGCCGACGGTGTTTGCCCAGGTCAAGAAGGACGTCGGCGTGGACCACATTGTCAACCTGATTCTGAGCGCGTGGCGCGCGAGCGGGGCCGAGACGGTGGTCAAGGCGCACGGCGGGCCGAAGCCGACGGAAGGGCTCGAGGGACTGAAGGCGTAGGATGGGGAGGGAGAGAGAGAGATAGGACAGAACAGGACAAGGCGTTCTTCTTTTTTTGTACGACATATGACGACTTGTTCGGGAGGGCAGACGACAAAAGACGACAAAAGACGACGAAAATGGACGGAAGAACAACAGGTCAATCGAAAAGCCAGGAGTCAAGGCACAACAGCAAAACGGCAAAAACGACAACCAACTATCCCAAAAGAAAGCATGTCCCCCTAGCATACAAAGACCAGTAAACTGGCCAGATTTTCTGTTGTTTTCGCCGAGTAGTTTCAGAGACTGAATATATGTAAGTTTTACATTCGGCCGTCGTTTTGATTCTATTTCCGTTTCTTTTGTCTTCAACCCTGCTTTCACCCTCCAGGCCTGTGTATTCGGTTGTCTTGGAAGCCACTTAAAAACGTTCATGTATGCATCACTGTTTCCACGCTTATGATCTTGGAACAAATATTCTTGGAACCTATTTATTTTGGACGCCTGTGTCTACACCATTGTTGTACCAGATTAAACCCAGATCATTTCCTCGTGTCTTCGAATCATGCAATGTCCTCCTCCATCGCGTCGTCGTCGTCGTCGTCGTCGTGACCCGCAGACGCCGGTGCCTCGACCCACTCCTGGAAGGCGACCGCCTTTGCAGTCCGCGGGAAAACACGCTTATACAGACTCACGCCGATGCTGTCTTGGGGGGTGATCCGGCCGTCAAAGGTCGCCTTGAAGTAACCGTGGGTTCCCAGGCTCTCCTTGATGTAGCCTCCGCGGCCGCGCTTCGTCCAGAGCGGCAGGGCCTTGAACCACTCGACGTCCTCGCGGTTGAAGAACATGTACCGGATGGTCACAATCCTCCTGTGGATGTGGTACGGGTGACCTGTCAGGATCACGCGCTTGGTGACAACACGCGACTTCGACGATGCCAGCGCCGTGCCCGTCGCCACGAGCTTGAGCGCGGGCGGTGGGGACACGTGCGGCAGAAGCGGCACGCTGCTGTTCTTGGTTCGCTGGAAAAACAGGACAGGCACAGAGCCCCAGGTGACCGGGCCGATGAAGCTGGCGACGGCGGACTGGCCCGGATGCAGGTAGCGGCAGAACTTGTGCACGTCGTTGGGCGTGTTGCCGGGCTGCGAGAAGATGGGGTTGATGACAAACCGCCGGGGGCCGCACTGCACGACCAGCTCCTCCTTGGCCTTGATCGCCCGGTGGTGGTCGGCGCTCAGGCTCATCAGGTAGTTGACCACCGTGCGCTTGTGCTCGTGCCGCAGCAGCGAGTACAGGGCCAGCGGCTTGCACGGGTCGTACGCCTGGCGGGCCTCGGCGCCGACCTTGGTCAGGTGCACAGAGACGCGGGTGCCGGGCGCCACGCCGCCGACGAGAGCCTCGCGGCTGGCGCGGATGCGCGACGCGCGGTAGTCGGGGATGTGCAGCAGACGGCGCCAGTCCTCGGGCTCGTGCGGCCGGTCCTCCTTCTCGTTCCACGGGCTCTCCCGCAGGCTCTTCAGGCCGCGGTAGCGCGCCAGCCGTTCGCGGGCCAGCACGTGCGGGTGCAACTCGACCTCGTCGGGGAACTCGGCGTCGTCCTCGGCTTCGCTGCGCTTCTGCATGCGGTACTGCGCCAGCTGCTCGGCCTCCTGCTCGTCGTCCCTCTCGATGTAAGCTTCCGACGGCGCGTACTCGGACGGGCCGACACCGGCACCACCACCACCACCACCCTCGGTCTGGGCATACGGGATCACGCCCTCCATGCCGTCGGCCGGCTCAGCCTTGTCGTCGCCGGCGCCGCCTTCCATGTCTTCGTCGTCCATGTCGGAGTCGGAATCGGCAGACTCGGAGGTGGCATCGTCCAGGATCCAGGCAGACTGGTAGGCAGACGTGCCCTTGGGCAGCCGCCTGGCCGGCCGGAGCGGGTCGTCTTCGTCGACGACGTCGTCGTTGTAGTAGCGGTGGTTGTCCAACAGCACGCCCTTGCGGCTCGAGGCTGCCAGCGACCGAACATCGGCATCGCTGTCGTCGTCCTCCATGGCGTCATTGTCGCTTTCATGGAGAACTGCCTCTTCGGGGGCCAGCTCGGCGAGGTCGTCCTGGTCCTCCGTGGGCGCGTCCAGGACGCCCTCGGTTGCCCCTGCTCCTCCGTCAACAGTCATGGCATCGCCAGAAGCGGCTTTCGACTTGCGCGTTGCCAATGGCGCGGCGGTGATCTTCTCGATCTGGAAGGTGCCCCAGTCTCCGACCTGGACGAGTCTGTCGGCCTTGAGGCCCTTGCCACGGACGACGCCCGTCAGCACCGCCGACGAAGCGCCGTCCTCTTCGGCCGCGCCGAACTGGGCCTCTTCGACCAGCATCCAGGACCGCTCGTCGCGCCAGTGGACGCCCTTGGGGGTGGCACTGCAGAGCGAGCGGATGAGGTTGGAGCATTCCTGGCGGTTGTCCAGACCGAACAGCTTGTCCTGGTCGGGGTGAAAGTGGCGCATGAACGACTTGAGCGAGCTGAGCACGCCGACGCGCTGCTTGGGCGTGTCGAGGTCCTGCAGGCCGTGGACGGCCGTAAAGAGGGTCGACAGGCCTTGGCTCTCCACGCTGCGGAGAATCAGCTCGCCGCGCTCGTCGACCTCCTCCGTCGCCGAGAGTATGAAGACGACAAAGTCGGCCGCCCGGGCGGCGTCCATGCTGGCCACGACATCGCGGTCGGCGGGCGCTACAATGTACTGCAGCTGCTGCTTGAAGCGGTCGACAGGCACGCGCAGAGTCCCGGTGAAGGAGGGAGCCGAGAGAATGTCGTCGTGGCTGTCGATGTCCAGGCTGTTGTTCAGTGCGCGCACTGCTGCCGCGGCATCGCAGCCGCCGCAGAGGGGTATCACGGCCACATTTCGGGGGGCGCCATCCCGGCCGGAGAAGATGGACATCTCCTGGCGCTGTTCTCTCTGCTTATCGAGGTTTCGCTGCCGGTTTTGATTCCGGCGGTCGATTTTGGACAAGACATGCTGTTGTGGTGTTTTTGGACGCTCGTCTGGTGTTTTCCCTGTTTGTGTCGGTCAGAGACTGCTTTTTTTTATGAATTTTTGATCGACTCTTTGAGCGCGGAAGAACGCAGTGGCTGGCAAGACACGGAGGATCACCAAGTCGGCCGCCAGGGAGACACCGACATCGATGACAACCAATTGGTCTCCAGGCGAGTTCTGTCTTTCAGAAACACCGGCACCAGCCTTGGTAGTCTGCGGTCGACGACTCCAGACACAGCGCAGAGACTTCATGTTGGTGACTGCCACGAGAAGCCCGACAATGGCGACATCGTTGGTTGTCTTTGCTTTGTGGTGGCAAGACTTTCGTTTCCGCATTATTTTTTTGTATTGGTCTTGTCTTACCCAAATCCTCCTTGGACAGGCTCTCATGGACAGGAGCGCCCAGGACTTTCAGTTCAAAAACAGCAGGAACGACTGAACTAACCTTTGCTTGCACGATGACGGCCCTTGCCCGCTTTGAACGGCTTGTGTGCGACCTTGGTGGTCGACTTGTGGCTGTGGCCACCAAAAGCGGAAGGCATCTTGAAATGGACTGCAGACTGGACGATGCGTATAGAGTCGTCCCTTCCCGGCCTGGGGTTCTAGAGAGAATTTTCGAGGGAAGTTGCGATCGCACACGGCTGCGACCTCGATGGACTGGGAGGTTTCGACTTTTTTTTTTTTTTTTGGCGGGCAGAATTGTGGATTTTTTCTTAGAGAGGGGGGGTGTGTGTGGGGGATTGGGTCTTATCGATAAGCCGATAAACTTTTTTTTTTTTTGATAACATTTTTTTTTCCCTTTTTTTTTAGTGCCGTATTTTTTTGGTAATGGCAAAATCCTCGATCTCCCTTCCTACACTCATACACCACACAAAACAGCCAACCCAAACCATGGCCGACACAACATTACCAGCCGCTCAGCCGGCGGCGAAGCGGAAGATACACGAAATGGTGCAAGCGTCAGAAGATCAAACAGGCGGTGCCGTCGCGCGGCGGCGCCCAGCAGCAGCAGCACACAACAATGGCGCCAAGGCAGTCAAGGACCTGCGGCTGTCGCTGCACAGCAAGAGCGAGCAGGAGCGGATACGGCGGCACAAGCAGGCGCAGAAGGAGTACGGGCGCGGCAAGGCGGTCAACGTGGGCAACATCAGGGACCGCAAGCTGCGGCGCACGATGGAGACGCTGGAGGCGCGGTTTGAGCGGGCGGCGGACCAGGCCAAGGACGCGGAGATCCTGCTCGAGAACGAGACGGGGTTCCTGGAGCCGGAGACGGAAATGGAGCGGACGTACAAGGCGCGGCAGGACGAGATTGCCAAGGACGCGCCGGTGGCAGCGGCGCAGAAGCGGTTCGACCTCAAGCTGGACGCGGCGCTGGGGCCGTACCTGTGCGAGTTTACGCGGACGGGCCGGGAGCTGCTGCTGGCGGGCCGGCGGGGCCACGTGGCGGCCATGGACTGGCGCGAGGGCAAGCTGCTGTGCGAGATGCAGCTGGGCGAGACGGTGCGCGACATCCGCTGGCTGCACAACAACCAGTACTTTGCCGTAGCGCAGAAGCGGAACGTCTACATCTACGACCACAACGGCGTCGAGCTGCACAATTTGCGGAACCACCTCGAGGTGGCACACATGGAGTTTCTGCCGTATCACTTTTTGTTGGCGACGATGGTGAGTTTGGGGGGTGGGGTGTTTGTTGTTTCTTTTTTTTTTTTTTCTTGTTTTTTTTCTTCAAAATCTGCTTCTTTCCGTCTCTAACCACTTGCAGAGCTTATCCGGCCAACTCAAATACCAGGACGTCTCCACGGGCAAGCTCGTGTCCGAAATCCACACGAAATCCGGAAACCCCCTCTCCCTGACCCAGAACCCGTACAATGCCATCCTGCACGCCGGGCACCAGAACGGCACGGTCACGCTGTGGTCGCCCAACCAGTCGACGCCGCTGGTCAAGATCATGGCGCACAAGGGCCCCGTGCGCGCGCTGGCCGTCGACCGCCAGGGCCGCTACATGGTGTCGACGGGCCAGGACAGCCGCATGTGCGTGTGGGACATCCGCATGTTCAAGGGCGAGGTCAGCAGCTACCGCACGGGCGGCCGGCCCGGCGCCACGCTGGCCCTGTCCGACTCGGGGCTGGCGGCCGTCGGCTGCGGCACCAAGACGACCATCTGGAAGGACGTGCTGACGGGGGCGCCGGGGCGGGCGTCCTCGTCCCCGTCCTCGCAGGACGCTCCCGAGGGCAAGCCGTACATGGCCTGGGGCGGCGACGGGCTGCCCATGGAGCGCGTGCGGTTCTGTCCGTTTGAGGACGTGCTGGGCATCAGCCACAGCGAGGGCTTCTCGTCGCTGCTTGTGCCGGGCGCGGGCGAGGCCAACTTTGACGCGCTCGAGGTGAACCCGTACGAGACGACCAAGCAGCGGCGCGAGGGCGAGGTCAAGGCGCTGCTCAACAAGCTGGCGCCCGAGATGATTGCGCTGGACCCCAACTTTGTGGGCAAGCTGGACTTGCGCTCGGCGCAGCAGCGGCGGGCCGAGCAGGACCTGGACGCGGCGCCGATGGACGTGGAGGCGGAGATCCGCCACCGGGCGCGCGGCAAGAGCACGGCGCTCAAGAAGTACATGCGCAAGCAGCGGAAGCGGAACATTGTGGACGAGAAGCGGCTCAAGGTGGAGGAGCTGTGGAAGGAGCAGCAGGAGAACAAGGGCGCCAAGTTCCAGGAGGCCCAGGCCGACCTGGGTCCGGCACTGGGGCGGTTTGCACGAAAGGAGTGAGGGGTGTTATGGATGGGGCTTTCTTATTTGGGCTTTGGTCAAGTTGGGCTTGTTTGTTCGATCCTTTTAGTGATCCTTTTAGTGATCCTCTTTTTTTTCTGTACATATGCATAAGGAGACATGGCCACTAGTTATACCCAAACGTTTGCATTGGGAGTTTCAGATTGTTCGCGGGAAAGGTGAAATGAAAAGATTGAAGAGAGAGAGAGAGAGAGAGAGAACAAGGCACCGGCACTTCTTTTTTCTTTTCTGTTTCTTGTGGGAGCCGTCCTTTTCGGGTTCTGTTTGATTTCCCTCATTGGCTTTCCAGTTACGACAAAGTATGTACATGCATGTCCACGTATGCATGTAAGCGGACTGCCTCGCTTCCAGCCCCCCATCGTGAACCCTGGCTCGTGCTCAGGGCAGACCATGCGTGAGTGTCTCCCAGGAGATGAAGAGGGTGTGGGCGCCACCAGGACGCTGCCGCAGGGTGTACTCTGTCGTGTAGGGCAGGTGGTAGCCCATGCGGTCGACGAATTCGGAGTGACCGATTTCGGTGACTGATTTGTCAGAACGAGGAAGCCACAAAAGCGAGGACAAGGAAGCGAGGACACAAAAGCGAGGAAACAAAGGAAAACGAGCGAAGCGAGGACGTACCGTTGACCAGCGTCAGACTCAGCGAGCCGTTGCACAGCCAGTCGGGCGTGGGCTCGAGCGAGTACTTGGTGTGGAACTCGAGGCCGGCGCGCAGCCGCGTGCCGACCTCCTCGCGGAACAGGTCGCGGCCCTGGATGCGCGACGTCTCGGCGACGTGCGAGATGGACCCGATGCCGTAGCCGGTGTGCTCCAGGTCGCGGCAGGTCTCCTGGGCGAGCCCGTCGACAAAGGTGGTCTGGCCGTACCAGAAGCCGATGACGGCGGCGTCGGTGGTGTAGACGCTGCCGGCGGGCACGCGCGGCAGCGGCCCGTCGGACGCGAGGTAGAGGTAGGTGGGCACGCGGTTCAGAAAGTTGCGCATGGCCGTGTTGTAGGTGTCGGCGTCCTCGGTGAAGACGGCAATGGAGAGGGCGGCCTCCATCATGACGAGGTCCCAGTTGCCGGCGTAGTTGAGGGCGCCGGGCAGCACCTCGGGCAGGTAGACGTCGGTGAGCATGGCGGCGAAGCGGGCGACCAGGGCGGCGTCCCAGCCGGCGTCGGAGTAGCGGATGATCTCGGCGGAGCGGGTCCACACGGAGGCGACCCAGCCCGACTGCAGCGGGGCGTTGGAGTCGTTGTGGCCGGTGATGGTGCCCGAGTAGGCGTCCATAAAGGCCATGGCCTTGTCGGCATACGTCTGGTTGCCCGTGATGTACCACAGCAGCGCCATGGCGTACGTCGACATGGCGTTGACGCGCTCGTCCAGGCAGCCAATGTCCGGGATCGAGTAGCCGCCGCACTCGACGATCGGCACCGGCGCCGGCGTGCGGCTCAGGTTGGCATACGTGCCCGTCCGCAGCACCTCGTACGCGCTGTACCAGGGCTCTTCGCGGGCCGCCACGTGGTCGCGCATCGCGTCCAGCTGCGCGCGGTCCATGAGGATGCCCGGGTGCACCCAGTCGGACGGGGCGCCGCACGCGCGCACGGCTGCCGCCGCGGTGCCGGCAAAGGCCAGCAGGAGGGACGAGACGAGCATCGTGGGGGTGTGTGTCAGTGGGCGATTCCGTGTGCTAATAGTTGTTAGTCCACAGCGAATCAAGGAAGCATCTCACGCAAAGACAGACAGCATGGCGAGACGACCACGAGACAGACAGAAAGACAGAAAGACAGAAAAACAGAACAGCAAAAACACAATCATGTCCGGCCACAGGCCCTCCTTCTTATGATCGTTGCTCGCTGCCGCCGCTGCCGTCGTTTCCGTCGCTGCTCGCTGCCGTCGCCGTCCCTCCGCCGGACCCGGTCCGGCGATTCGTCCGTGTCTGCGGGACGAGCTGGTGGAGCGGTGCCAGCCCCATTGGGTGACTAGCCTGCATCTGGCAACCGCCCTCCAGCTCTGCCGCCTTATCAGCCTTCCCGGCAAGCGTGCTCGCCCGCCGACCTGGGCTCTGGCCCCCCCTCTTCTGACCACTTCGTCCCGCGTTCCTACGTAACGTAGTGTGCTTCCCTGGGCCAGAGGCGATCCAGGCACGCGTCCTGATGCGGTCCTGCTTCGTAACGTAGCAAGAGGCCGATTGGCGCTTTTAGTGCGTCCCATGCATCTATCTGCGGGGGCGGCCAGCCCCCTCAAAGCTTGTCTTGCGTCGTCTTGGGCCATCTTGGGTCCGTCTTGCGCCGTTCGTGGGCCCGTCTTGGGTCCCTCGCTCTTGTTGGCTATCTCTCTCGTCTGATCTCGCGTGAGGCTCCGCGCGTTTCGGTCAAATGATGTCCGTTCGTTTTCCTATGCTCCTAGGCACATCGCCATGTGTGTAGATTCTATGGATATCCGCCGCGCCCCCCTCCCCCGTCTAAGAGACCCTCTACGAGACCCTCGATTCGTGATTGGTTCCATGGCCTTCCCATCCGTCCCAACTTTATTTGAATAGCTTCTTTGAAATGACTTTTGTTTTCTTCCCGTATGCAGTGTATGCAAATCCTCCCCAGAAAGAAACACCAACAGACAATGAAAAAAAAAAAAGAAAGGGAAATGATTACTCATACACATGTTTGTATATAGTACAGCAGCTCGGCAGCTCTGTGTAGGGGGGAAAGCTGGCCTGTAGAGCCATCGTCTTGGGGTTGCTGGACAGTCTGCCGAGCAGCCAGTTCCTGGTTGGTTTCGCGGCAACCGAAAGCGTCGTCTCCCTCTCCCTCTCCTACAGCAGCTTCAAGTTCCCCGTCACCTTGTCCACGAGACTCTTCGGTGCCGGCCCGACGCCGAGCACCGTCAGACTGCCGGGGTCGATCTGCGTCCGGCCGGCGTCGGCAATGACCTCGGCCGTGATGCCGAGGCTGCGGGCGGTGCCCATGAGTTCGAGGAGGGCGTCCTGGCCCTTGGCCTGGACGGCGATCTTGGCCTGGCCGCCGCGTTCCCAGTTGCGGAGCTGGCGGGCGGCCGGGGAGGCGGCGTCGTCGGCGGCCGCGCGGTGGATGGACTTGTAGCAGGCAAGGGTGGCGTGGCCGCACTGAGCAGCGATTTTGCCTGGAGAAGTTAGTACGCGAGGAACAAGAAAGCGAGCAAAGTGGGGAAACAAACAGAAGCGAAGCGAGGAAGAAAAAAGCGAGAAAGAAAAACAGAAAGCGAGCGAAGCAAGGAAAGAAAAAGCGAGGAAAGAAAAAAGCGAGGAAGGAAACAGAAAACGAGCGAAGTGAGGAACGAATAGCGAGGAAAGAAAACATACCTTTGGTCATGCCGAGGTCGGAACGGACAACCAGCACCAGCTTGCACTCCTCGTTGGTATAGGTGCTGGCCTCCGTGCTGGCCAGAATGCCTGGGCTGGCCTTGTCCTTGCTGCTGCTGCTCTTGGCGCTGCTCTTGGCCGGGGCGGCGCGCAGGCCGTCGCGGCGGTCGGCGTCTTCGCCGTTGGCCCAGTTGGGCGCGTGGTCGAGGATCGCGTCGTCGTCAATGTCGGACTCGTCGCTCTCGTAGGGGTCCGTCAGGTTGTGGCGGCGCTGGTCGGCCAGCGCAGGCGGGATGAGGTAGCCGCGGATCGAGTAGACGCCGAGGAGGAAGCCCGAGATGAACGTGACGATGCTGGTCGTCAGCACGACCGTGGTCGGCTGCGTGAAGACCTCGTCTATGCTCCAGGTCATGGTGGGGGAGGGGGGGGGGGCGCAATGGTCGAGCAAGATGGGATGGGGAAGCTGCGGAAGAGCTCCTGTGATGGCTCTCGTCAACGATGACGGGCTGCGATTTTTGGATACAGAAATACTGGCTGGTGATAGGATCGCCCCACAAATCTTACTAACACACTTTCATCCTTTCCTCTTCCTGCGGGTACGGGGCAATCGTCAACTACAGCGCACCTTTCTCGCAAGCTTGACGTAAAGAACGCTGACTTGGAGCCTTGGCGGGGCGAAGTAGAGTCGTGCACAGCTTGTCTGGGTGCAGGTCTGCAGGCGTGGAAACCCGTACACACGGGCAGCTAGGCCTGTAGACGAAACCAGTGGATGCTTGGAAATGCGCTGCACGAAGAGGCCTGGAGCTGGACGACCCGGCTAGACCAACTTGCCTAGTGCGGGGCCACTGGCATGTGTAAGATTTAAAAAAAAAAAAGAAGAAAAAAGAAGAAAAAAACGGCCATTATCTCGTTGCGCCTGCCTAGTTTGTCTGGTCTGCTTTTGTCCCTCGTGCCTTCCATAAGGCTCGCCGCCGGCCGTTGCATCCCCACCGGGCTGGTGGAAATTGGAAAGTCTCTCTGTCTCTCTCTCTCTCAAAAAAAAAAAAAACACAAGCCATGGCCACCGACGACCGCAAAGCCGTCATCGTCGGCATCAGCGGCTGCTCGTCCAGCGGCAAGACCACATTGGCTCGTCTTCTGCGGGACATCTTCCCCCATGCGTTCATCCTGCACGAGGACGACTTTTACAAGCAAGACGATGAGTATGTGACGTGCCCGTGGCTTCCCGTGTTCCAACGTCCCACTGACCCCGGAAGAATCCCCATCAAGGCCGACGGCCTCGCCGACTGGGACTGCCCCGAGGCCATCTCGCTGCCCGACATGGAGCGCTCGCTGGCGTACATCCGCGCGCACGGCGCCTTGCCGGTCAGTGTGAACCCGCACCTGTCCCGCCGCACGAACCACGGCAGAACCACCAGACACGGCGCCAGCAGCGGCCGACGGGGCGTTTCCATGGACGACGATCCGTCGCGTCTGTCTGCGCCGTCTGCGCCCTTGCCCCCCTCGACTGCCCCTTCCACTGACCCTTCCTCCTCCTCCTCCTCCTCCTCCTCCTCTCGGCCCTCCACTGCTCTGTCTTCTGAAACCCCCTCGCTTACCTCCCCACCACAGCCCGACCTCTTTTCCAAGGAAGACAAGAACTCGGTCGGCCCGTGCCCCGTGTCCGACGACACCATTGCCGCCATGAAGGCCAAGGTGCACGCCTGGACCCAGCCGGGGCAGCCGGGCTACGCGGCGCTGTCGCTGGGCGGCGGCGACGACAGCCATCTCCGACTGTGCTTCCTCGACGGCTTCCTGCTCTACTGCGAGGCCATGCGCCCGGCCATGGAATACATCGACGTGCGCCTGTTCCTGCGCGTCAGCCGCGCCAAGGCCACCCAGCGCCGCGAGGCCCGCGACGGCTACGTGACGCTCGAGGGCTTCTGGCAGGACCCGCCGGGCTACATGGACAAGATTGTGTGGCCCAACTACGTGGACACGCACCGGTGGCTGTTTGAGAACGCCGACGTGGAGGGCACGCCGGACCGGGCGGTGCTCGACGCCAACCGCATCCGCACGCAGCTGGGCCGGGGCATGGACGTCGACATGGAGACGACGCTGGCGTGGGCCGTGGACGTGCTGATGGACGCGTTTGAGAAGGGCGGTTTTGCATAGGACGTGGGATGGGGAGAGAGAGAAGACATGTGCATCAACGCCATCTGGACCTTGGGGACAGACTCTAGAAGACACAGAGACACAGGGAAGAGTCAGAGAGCCAAGGAGGGAGACGAGTCTCGCATCACCAGGCTCTGGTCTGCAAAGTCATAACAAGAAGCCCAGGAAAGACCATCACGAAGTCACGATCACGCAGGACACACAAAGCAACAAAACAACAAAATAAAAAAAATAGAAATGTAACGACAGTCATGGTTTGCCCCAACCTCACAGACCGACGGTCTCGGAAAACGGTTTGGAATATGACGTTCATGGTGATTCTCTGGTCCACGTCGCTCAGCTTTTGACGGCGAACTCGGCTTCTCCCCAGAAAATAGCACCGGTTTGTTCTAGGACCTGTCGACAGGAAAAAAACATGATATTTGACACCTGTTGGAAGAAAATGAGATGCCTCCATAAAGTTATCGAGCTGCCGCAAACATCGACTCTTAACTCGACCCTTGCGGGTAAGAAGAGGACGTCTGGGCACAGATCCGTGGTTAAGAAAAGAAGAAAGGAAAGGAAAAAGAAGAGGGCGGCCCAAAAAAAATCTGTATCGAGAATTTTATACCAGTCGTGCCCCACAATAATTTTTGGAGAGAGTTATGTAATACAGTCACGTGGACACGCTCGTGAGTGGGACTGGGCTCCAGCAAACCAACGGCCATTCGGTGTCTGATTCGCCGCCTGGCGTAATAGTGTGTTTGCAGAGGCTCTCTATCAGAAAGTCGCCTTCTTCTACCACGACTTTCGCGATCTTCACTCCCCCCCTTCCTTTCTACCGACCACGTCGTCTCACCACTAGCTGAGGGTCATACTTTCTCTCTCCTTCCGAAACCGAAACCGAACCCCCCCCGACCACATAAGAATTTCCCGCCAGCCGCCCTTCCCCCCCGGTCCCGTCCCAGCAAAATGGATGCCGCCACGCTCGCGGAGACCAACCGTCTCCGCGTGGAGATGGGCATGAAGCCCTTGCCCGTCCCAGGGCAAAAGCCTGCTGCTGCCGCTCAGAGTGATGGGGATGAGGATGAGGAGGATGACGACCCCAACGCCACCCTCGACGGCCGCCACGCCCAGGCCTACGACAACTACAAGAAAATCCAAGAGGCCGAGCTCGCCAAGCGCCGGCGCGAAGAAAAGGCCGAGGCGGTCAAACGCGCCCGCGAAAAGGCCCAGCGGAAGGCCCTGCTGGAAGGCTCGACACTCGGCGAGAGCGACGACAAGGACGGTGGCGCCAAAGACGGGGACGCCGACGCCGACGCCCGCGCATGGCTCAAGGGACAGAAGAAGCGCCAAAAGAAGATCGAGAAGGAACGAGAAGAGGAGAAGAAGAGGCTGGAGGCCGAGGAGGAGGCGCGGAAAAAGGCAGCGGCCTCTGCAGACGACGACAACCTCGCGGGGCTCAAGGTCGGCCACGACATGTCGGCTCTCCTCGGCGGCGACGGCGGCGACGGCGACGTTCACCAGATCCTGACGCTCAAGGACGCGACAATCCTGGAAAACGAAGACGAGGGCGACGAGCTCGAGAACATTGGCCTGCGCGAGAAGGAGGCCCTGCAGGAGCGGCTGGACCTGAAGAAGAAGCGGCCGGCCTATGATCCGATGAGCGGCGACAGCGAACAGCTCGGCGGCGGTGGAGGCGGAGGCATTCTGGGACAGTACGACGAAGAGATCTACGGCAAGAAGCGCAAGGCGTTCACGCTGGATCCCAATGCGATTCTGGGCACGGCGGCGGACAGCCAGGATGGCGGCATGGCGGGTAGCAGCGGCAACGACAAACACGGCGGCACCGTTCTGGGCACGGCGGCGGGCACGACACGGCAAAAGATGATGGACAGTGTCGGCATCGACGATATTCTCGGCGGCGACGGCGGCAGTGGTGGCCCGTCCTCGGACTACATCGACGCCTCCGAGGTCAAGGTCAAGAAGCCGAAAAAGAAAAAGTCCAAGTCCAAGAAGGCGACAAGGACACGGCCAATCGAAGACGAAGACGATGTCTTGTTTGCGGGCGAGCCGGTGGCCGAAGAGGACAGGGGCGGCGATGACGACGCCAATGCCATGGACATCGACGGCGGCGGCGACGGCGACGCAGCAGCAGCCACCCTGGCACAAGGAAAGAAGAAACGCAAGGCCAGCGACGAGGACGACGACCTCCTGCAGGACGAGGACGACATGCAGGCCGCGCTGGCCCTGCAGCGGCGGGCCGCCCTCAAGAAGCGCAAGCGGCTGCGGCCGGAAGACCTGGCCAGGCAGCTGCGGGCTGCGTCGCAAGAGAAGGAAGAAGAGGAGGGGGGAGGCACCAATCCCGACAACGCCGGCGAGCGCGACGGCGAGGATGCGGTTATGGCCACGGGGGGCGGCGGGCTGGTGATTGACGAGACGGCCGAGTTTGTGAGCAATCTGAAGCGGCCGGAAGACCGGGACGACGAGGCGTCACGGCCCAAGAAGAAGGCGCAGCAACAACAACAACAACAACAACAACAGGAAGCAGAGAGAGTGACGGCCATGGACGACGACGACGACAGCGACTCGGACGTGGCGATGAAGGACGGCGAAGAGGACATGTACAACGAGGATGGCACGCCGAAGGATCTGCCCGTGGGCCTGGAAGAAGAAAAGAAGATCAGCCAGGGCATGGGCGCGACGCTGTCGATCCTCCGCGGCCGCGGCATCCTGGACACGCCGACGGCCACCGACCGCCGGAACAAGAGCGCCGCGGACGACGACCACCTCAGCGGAGCCGACCTGAACGCGCGGCTGCGCAAGCACACCGAGTTTGTGACGGAGCGGAATGTGCGGCTGGCGCGAATCGAGGAGGAGGCGCGGCGGAAGCGGGAGCAGGACCGGGCCGGCAGCGGCGGCAACAACAGCAACAACAGCAACGGGCGGACGAGCAACATGACGACGCGCGAGCGCGAAGAGCAGGCGCGCAAGCAGAACGCGCAGCGCGAGTTCCAGACGTCGCGGATGCTGCAGGACCTGTACACGGAGCGGTACCAGCCCAACTTCCAGCTGCAGTACACCGACGAGCACGGCCGCCAGCTGAACCAGAAGGAGGCCTTCCGCGCCCTGAGCCACGGCTTCCACGGCAAGACCAGCGGCCGCGGCAAGACCGACAAGATGCTCAAGAAGATCGAGGCCGAGAAGCGCCACATGGCCGAGGGCATCCTGGACGCCAGCCAGAACGTCGGCATGAGCTCGGCCACCGCGCAGCAGCTCAAGAAGCGCAAGGAGGCCGGTGTGCGGCTGGACTAAGCAGGCGAGCCAGGCAGCCAGAGAGCAGTTCCCCATGCATTGCGTATTGCATGGTTAGTGATCCTGAAACGGGGTTTGTACAATACAAGCGGCTCGTGAGGTCAAATTGGGGGTTGCCGTTATTATGTACTACAACTAGGTGAAGCATGAAAGCCACAATGATATCCAAATTATCCAAGTATCCAAAGTTTTCCAAAGTGTCCAGAGTGTCCAAATGAGAAGCACCGAAAAGAAACGTATCCAAAAACAAAAGAAATGTGTAAAGATGTGACAAGATGAAAAATAAATACGGAAAAAATATAAACCCATGCAATGAAATAGCCAAACACCCAATGCCCAAACGCTCCATGTGTGCTTTTCCCAAACCCAATGTCGTGTGTCATGTCGTCGTTACGTGCTTTTATGCTTCTGTCTCGATATCCGGCGACCGGCCGTCCAGCTTCCCCACATTCAATGCTCTGCGCACCGTGAACTTGGCCTGGTCTTTGGCAAACTGCAGATTCCGCATCGGTGCCCTGTGGTCATCTGGTTAGCTTCTTCCTTCCTCGCTTCGCTCGATTGATTCTCCTCGCTTCGCTTAATGCCTCTTCTTCTTCTCTCACGCTCTCGCTCGCCCGGGATGGTTTCTTGTGCTCACCATTGCATCAGTCCTCGGTGCTTCCGGTGCAGATCTCTACTCCGCTCCTTGTAGTCCTTGATCTGCCGCACCGGATGTAGACCGCCTTGGCCCCGCGTGCTACTCGAGCTCTTGGGCAGAACACTAGAGTTCCGGCTCATGCCACTCATGGCGCTGCTGCTGCTCGGCCGCCGCTTGTTCACGTCCACGGCATGGGCTACAAGCGGGCTCCCATTGATGGGCGAGTTCGGCGGCCGCAAGCGATCGCTGCCGCTGTTGCTGCCGCTGCCGCTGCCATTGCCGCTGCCGCTGCCATTATTGGCCGTGTGGACACCGTTCATACGCGGGGCGGCGGTCGCCGGTCGGGTCGGACTCTTGGGGCTCTTGGGACCCGTGAAACTGGTTGGGCTCGTCGGTGTGATCGGCGTGATCGGACTGAGGGGTGCCAAGTGTGATGTCGAGCTATTCCGGGCAGACGTGTCAATGGTCTGCACTGTCTGCCGGTCGCCCGTCACGGCGGATCCCCTCGAAAAACGCGATCCTCCTCTGGACTGCCGCCCAATGCTGCTCGCATAATCATCTTCGTCATCATCTTCGTCATCGTCATCGTCATAAAACTCGTTATAATCTGCCTCTGTCAAGCCGGCGGCCGCGGCACCGACACCGGGCACGGATGCCGATCCGGTGCCTGTGGTGCCTGTGGTGCCTGTGGTGGCAGACGTGGCCGTGGTCTGGACCGTGTTGCTTCTCTGGCGTCTGCGGCGACGCTGCTGCTGGTGCTGCTGGTGCTGAATCTTGGCATTGGCGGTAGCCAAATCAGGTGCTTCGCCGCTGGCGACCATCATCTCGGCCGGGTCTTTGCCAAACGTGCCGGTCCAATCGGTGCCGTCCCTGGCCAGCCACACCTGCTTGTCGTCCTCGTGGGCATTGGCCAGGACGTCGCGGCCCTGCTGGAGCGACTCGTCGTGTAGCTTTTGGATGAGGGCGGGCACCTCGGCCTTGACCTCCTCCGAGCGCACTCCCTCGGCGAAGCAGGCCTCCCAGGTCTCGATGGTCTCGCGCGAATCGTTGTCGCTAACAAACTTGAGATGGTCGCGGTCGGTGCCGGGCTTGAAGCGGCCGCGGAAGTGGAGGCGGCCGACCTCTTGGATTTCAATGTCGGGAACAGTCTTGTAATTCGCCTCGGTGATGTAGTTCTGGGACAGGCGCATGGGGTTGTCGCACTTCCAGATGGGGATGTCAAAGTCCTTGACCTCGCCGTCGACCAGGTCCTGCAGCCAGATGGAGGCAAAGGCGTCCTTGCTACGGCGGCCGGGGACGTGGAACTCAAAAAAGATAGGTGAGCGGTACCGGTACTGCACTGGCAGGCGGACGCGCTGGGTGGTCGGCCGCAACGGCTGGACATTGCCGCCGTCTTGATCGGTGGCCGCCGTGGTGTCTTCGTCGTAGCGCTGGTACCCGCGGTGGTGCCCGGTAATGTCCCAGCACAAGCCGTTGCTGTCGGGAATACGCGAGCACCGCTCCTTTTTGATGTGGGCCGAGCTGCCTCCTGTGCGCAGATGGACCTTGACGCGCGACGAGGGCGCCCAGTCGGAAGTGGTGATGGTGTCGGACATGAACTCAAAAGTGCCGACCTCGCCGAAGCCGACCTGGGCGGGCGGCAGCTTGAGCTCGACAGACCGAAACAGGACACTGATGCGGACGCGTCCGAAGCCGATGCCACCGTCGAGCGGATACCAGCGGGTGCTCTGGCTGGCGTTGACGAGAATATCAGACAGCTTGAGCGGGACCACACCGATGATGGGGTCGTGCTGGCGGTTGCGAGAATCGCGGACGGTCACAGTGGCAATGGCCGAGCGCCAGTCGCGGATAAACCGCTCGGTACCGGCTTCGAAGATGGGCTTGGAGGAGACGACCTTGGTGCGGGTCTTGTACATGAGCTCGTCGTTGAGGACAATGGTGCAGTACGAGCTGGGCAGCTTCTTGCCCTGCTCCTCCTTGAGCTCGCCAGCTTCGGGGCGGGCAGGCTCAAACTCGCGCTTGCCGCCGCGGCGGCCACGGGCATCGGAGCCCTTGAGGTTCTCGAGCTCGAGGCCGACAATCTGGTGGACGACCACGCTGAGGATGCCGCTCGGCCACAGCGGGTCGGGGGGCGTGCAGATGACGGCATCCTCCTCGGCGTTGTCGAGCACGCCGTGGCTCTCCTGCATCTCCTCCTTGTCCTGCAGGGCCTTGGGAATGAAGGGGTCCTTGCCATCGGTGCGCAGGGCCTTGCGGAACTGGGTCTTGCCAAAGAAGCCGACCTCCCAGTGCAGCTCGCCCGGCATCGTGCTGTCGGCCTTCATGCCGGACAGGCGCGAGACCTGGGGGAACATGCGGCCGGGCTGCTGGATCAGCTCCTGGATGCTGAGCTCGACCTTGCCGACGACGTCGTCGGCCGACGAGCGGTCGCTGTCCCACAGCTCGAGCGACAGCTGCTCGTCGGCGCGGATGATGTCGGCGGTGACCAGCAGGGCGGCGGTCTCGGAGAAGATGGGGTTGAGGTCGTCCTGGATGACGCGGGTGCAGTACTGGGGCTTGCCGAACTTGGAGAAGGCGACGCAGATGTAGGGATCGGAGCCGCCGCCGCGCGAGCCGCGGCTGTCCTGCTTGCTGAGGCCGGTGGCCTTGTGGATGCGGACAAAGAGCACGCCCAGGGCGGCGGTCTCCTTCTGAATGTCGTCGCCCTGCAGCATCTTGCCAATGTCGAGGGTCAGCGACTTGGGCGCGACATAGAGGCCGGCCATGGCGGCGATGGCCCAGTTGACAAAGTTGGAGATCAGCGGCAGGTTGAGGATGTTGGCGCCCTTCTCGAGCAGCGGGATGCAGCTGGCGTGGACCTTGGGGATGCCCATGAGCGTGGCGCTGACGGTCTTGACAAAGGGCGGGTTGGGGGCCAGGGAGACGCGCAGGCGGACAGTGCAGACGAGCCCGTTGAGCTCGACCCAGACGGGGAAAGGCACGCCGAAGAGGCCCTTCACGCCCAGGTAGAAGACCAGCTGCATGCCCATGTTGCGGGACGCCTTGGAGGCCACGTCGTCGGACGACGGCAGCGAGTGGTAGGCCACGGTGGCTTCGAGGTTGTAAAAGGCGCCGCCGGCCTCGTCGGCCGCGATCTCCTCGGGGTCCTTGCGGCGCAGCTCCTCGTCCTGCTTGCGGATCTCGTCCTTGAGGTCCTGGACGTGGCTGTCGGGCAGGGCGCGCAGGCTGAGGACGCGCAGCGGATTGCTGCCCTGCGAGATGTCGTTGACCTTGACGTTCTCGACAACGGCCGGCACAGAGGCCTGCATGATGTCCTCGAGGGTGTCGGCAACGGCGGCAAACATGTCTGGGTTGATCAGTCCCCAGACGACGGCGAGTGCCGAGTTCAGCCACTCGACGGATTCGGGGATCAGGTTGACGACCGCGGTCTCGCCGCGGCGCTGCTCGCTGAGCCACTCGGTGTCGCGGCCCTGGCGAATCAGCTCCTTGGCCCACATGAAGACGCCCGAGGCCACGGCAAAGCCCAGCGGCAGCATGCCCCACAGACGAGCCCCGAAGAGCATGCCGCCAAAGACGATGGAGAAGAAGACGGTGGCACACAGGTAGTTGGCGCGGGCTTCGATGTTGGCGTACATGGGCTCGTAGCTGACGGCCGGGGTGGGGTGGAAGAGCACGTTGGTCTTTTCGCCGTGGATGGGCACGTCGCTGGTGGACCCGGGCTCGATGGGGTCAGGGGGAGCGGTGATGTCTTGCATGCGGCGATACTCTTCGCCGGACATGGTGGGTTCTGTCTTGGCGGTCGTGGGTTTGTTGAGGTTTGCATTTGGTACAGAGAGCTGGGGGCGGTTGGTTAGTGAGAGGTCGACGGAGCGGATAGCAACAGAAAGATCGTGAGATGTCAAGGACAGAAGAGTGTCCAGACTATGGAGAAACGCTGTGAGTTTTGAGGCATAGAAGAAAAACACTCACTACTGGGTTCTTGACCTGTTCTAGCAGGGCCGAGCTCATGTCGTCGATTTGGACATCTGGACAGTTAGTAAGAGGAAAAGAGAATAGAAGAAAAAGAAGAGAAAAAGAAGAGCAGGGCCGTATCTGCCGGTAGTCAAGACCAAGACTCAAAACGCACCCTTTCCGGTCACTGGGTCGCGCACCGTTCTCCGGTTCTTGCCCGCCCGCGCCGCCACATTCGTCGTGTGCTCCGTGACGTCGGAGTCGTCCCGGTCCGGCGGCAGACGAACGGGGAGGTTGGCCGGCAGACCGGCCGGGAGACCCGCTGGCAGGACCGAGGCCAGCACGCCGCCTCCTGCGGCTGCCAACGCTCCGCCGGCTGCGGGGGCCATGGTGGCCGTCGCCACGCCTGCGGCCGCTGCCTGCGCCCTGGCGGCGGCGCGCGCGCGTTCCTGCTCCTCGATCTGGGCATCGCGGATTTTCTTTTCGCGGTCGAGGTTGGCGAGGAACTGGCGTATGCTGGGAATGCGGTTGGTGCCGGAATAGTGTTGGTGGTGGACAGTAGACGGCTGTTCGTAGGGGTTCGGTACGGCGTCGGCGTCGGTGGCGCGCTTGTTGTGTCTGTGCTTGAGAGACATTGTGTGGGGGAGGAGCAATGGGTAGGAAGGGGAGAAGGAAAGAAAGGGAAGGGGGAGAGAAAAAGAAGAGAGGGACAACAGAAAGAGGCAGAGAAAAGAGTAAGTAAACCGAGGCGAGAAGTGGTAGACAGAAGAGCCAAGGTGTGGATGTGGGGGGGAGCTGATGCCAAGAAGGAGGCACACAATTGAAGCTATTCGCGGCTTGTTGGACCAGCTAACTATTTCAAGCTTGTTGTGCTCGAGAGTGGGATCGCCGACCAACCGGCGGACTGGACGGGAGGAAGGGTGCGCGCATGCGGGCGTGGAGGAGGAGCAGAAAGGGGGAGAAAAGACGAGAGGGAACAAGGAAGAGAGAAAGGGGAAAGAAATTGAAGGAGAGATCCGGAAAAGTCGAGGTCATGAAGAAAAATGGAACAAAGTTGAAATAAAACAAAGGAATGCCAAAGAGGTGCCGCTGGAGCTATCGAAGAGGATCAAAGGATTGCAGAGGAGAACAATGACGAAATGGGTCCAAAAAGACAAACAAAAAAAGAACAAGGGGAAAAGGGAAAAGAGAAAGGGCCAGAGGTTAAAAAAAAGACAAAGGTTGCTGGAAAAGCACGCTTACCATGACAGAGCGCCGCCCCAAGGCGAGGAAATGGAGAGTACAAAGCTACAAGCGTAGATCCAAGAGACCAGAGCTGCCAGAACAAGGTGGCACGGATGATTTCATCGCTAATTTTGGGGAAGCCTGTGCAGTATAGCCTACGGGATGGATGACGAGGTCATGCCCACCCTCCCAACAGAAAATGAGGAGCTTTTTTTTTTTTGGTCTTGTCTTGGAATTATTAAGATACGGGCAGCTCGTACAGCAGCGAAAGACCAAAAAAAAATAAATAAAAGGCTGCAGCCAAGTACCATGCAGCCAGTGAGCTTGCTTCCTCGCCTGCACCCATCGACCGCCCCATTCGTCAGCGGGCGCCGGTGTGCTTGCCTTTTCTGTTTGGGGTCAGGAAAAGCCTTGGCCCAATGGACCGGAGTGGAGCATTTAGTGTGGGGAAGTGGACGTGGACGGAAGGCGCGAAAGAGTGGAAGAGCGACAAGGAAAGTGCGAGAGAGGAGACAACATCTGGCAGGAGGCTGGTGGGGAGCAAGCTGGACAAGAGTGAGACGTGCAGGAGGGCGCTGGGGAGTGGTGACTCGTTGTGACTCGTTGCGACTTCCGCCAGACACTCTGAAGGGTCGATCGTTCCTTCCGTGCCATGCACAGACGTGTATGCACCCTGCAGCACCTGCCTAACGATCATAACCACACATTTTTCCCGTTACCAACATGTGGCCTTTCCTTTCTTTTTCTTGTCCCCTGCTTCTCTAGCCCTCCTTTTCCCCCTCGTCTATTATTATTTTTTTTTTCCTTGCCCTCTATTCTGATCTTCGTTTCCCCTTTCGATCGGCCTTGCGTGGGCCCTCTCCCCTGCGTCTGCGCATCCCAACCGTCTCCGCAGCGTTTTTTTTTTAACGCCCTCATTTGGCGACCTCTTTTGGCGCCCTCTTCTGGCGTCCCAGCTGGCCCATTTGGCGTCCCATTTGGCGTCCCATTTGGCGTCCCGGTTGGCGTGTTCTTGCCTGTTTGCGGGCGCTGGCGTCTGCTGCGCGTTTTGTTTGGGGCGTTCTGTTGCGTGTCAGCCTGGCAAGAACGCCTCGCAAGTACAACCTGTTAACCGAGAGGCATAGCTGCCGGCCTTGTGGCGTTTGGATATACTATGTAGCCCACGTATAGCACGCACCGCCCAGCGCAGCAGAGCACTACCCTTACGCAGCTGCCTAAGTGCTAGCTACCAACTACGTATCGACTACGTGCTTGAGTGGCTGGTCGATGACGTCACGTCGCCACAGTGCCTGCTGATCGTGCCCCAGACGAGTTTCTCGACCAGTATCGTCTGCCAAGACAAACGATGAGCCACTGGGACCACTGGGACCACTGGAATGTGTCCGTTGGCTGCCTTGTCCAAGCTGGGTCCCCAGAAAAAGCAGGCTGAGAAATTTCGAAAACGGGGGAAAAAAGCCGAAAGCGGTTGGTTTTTTTGCACGGCCTTCTTTTATTTTTCATCTCTTCACACGTTTCTGGGTTATTATTAACGATTATCCTTGCTTTCTTGTTATTAAGCTTTTGGGTTTAGCTTTTTGAGGGGACACCGCATGCAGTGTATCTTGACTGTACGAGTACTCCGTAAATTGCAATGCGCGTACTCACTCGTACGACAGCAACACAGCTGGACGGTGGAGGCTTGGCTCTCGCAGCAATGGCGAAGTCGGATCTGGATGATCCATTTTTTAGTGTTTTTCCCAAACGCATCCTCTGCGTTGTCAGTGGCGCAGTGACAACGCAAGAGACAAGCTCACAATCCAACAGGCCACTAGAGGTAGTTGGCTACTCGAGACATCGACGATGGAAGAGAGATCTGCCAAGACTTCAACATGCCAAGCCATATATGCTCGTGGCCTTTTCTTGACCCGGCTTTCAATCTCGATCGAAGACAGTGCTGATAGCATTCATTTGGATAAAATGGCAACAATCAAAATGAAATAAAGATGAAATAAAAAATTTACAGTAAGAGAAGAGGCGAGCGATCACAGAGCAAAAAAATAGCATAATAACCCCAACGCCAATGTGCTTTCACTCCCCAGATAATGCTGCATTGCTGCGTTCAGTAATTCCAAAAAAAAAGTATTTCGTCCAAGATTCGTCAGTAGGAAAAGTCGGTAGAAAGGTCGTCCAGTCTGTCCTCCAATTTTGAGTTTCCCCCCTCCGCCATGTGCACACAAACACGGGTAAACTTGCTTTCTCTCTCTCTCTCTCTCGCAAGGAAATAAATCAAAGCAGCGCTTCCGTTCGAATTCTTCGTCACGTCGAGTCTCCCTCTACCCCTCACATCCTATTCAACGACGGCCATGCAGCCGCCGCCTTCATCCAGGGCCCGGCCAGCTGCGGCCCCAGACGGTCCACCGGCGTGCTCATGTCCACATCGCCGTCCATGTCGTCCATGTCGCTGTCCAATTCATTTTCACTGCGGACACTCCCGTCGCTTTCATAATCCGACGCATACGGAACAGGAGTGCTCTTGCGCGGCTTCTTCGGATCCGTAGTCTCGGTAGGCTTTGTGTCGGCAGTGCCGCCGCTGCTTGCAGCAGAAGTGGATTGCATGGTCTGCTTGGGTGCAATAGGCGTTGCCGCAGAGTCCATCATGTCGACATCCTCGCCGGCCGAAGGAACAGAGAGAGGAGCAAGACGGGCAGTGGCGTTCCTCATGGCGTACCTCGTGGCATGCCTCGTGGCGCCGGTTGTTTCAGACGCTGTTTCTGTCGACGGGAGCGCAGCTGTGGCTGCGACTTCAGTTGAACTTGTGGCAATGGATGCAGATGCGGCTGTTGTTCCTGGTGTGACGCTTGGTGCTGTTGCAGCAGATGTCGGTGTTGACGCCGCTGCTGCCGCTGCTGCCGCCGCCGCTTCCTCTTCCTTCTTTTGTGCCGCCTTGAGTGCCAAGATCGCTCCGCTCAGGTTCTCTTCGTCCTCGTCCTCCTGGCCCAGAGTCCACACCCACCGGCGCTTCCGGTCCTTGCGCGTCGCAGCTGGTTGCTTGCGCTTGCGGATGCCGCCATTGCTGTGGCTGCCCACCAGGGTCAGGCTGCTGCCGGGCGATACCGGCGTACCGACCGCCGACATGGGCCCGGCTGACATAGGCCCGGCTGAGATGGCCGAAGTGGGCGTGGCTGTCTCCAGACCGGCCAGGCGACGCCGCATCTCTTCAAACGGGCCAGGCGTCTGCCCACCGTCGCGCGTCTCCGCACGAGTGTACGCCATGGCCATGTCCAACACCATCTCAGCACTGTTGCTGTTGTTGCTGTTGGCACCACCTGGCATTTCGTCGCCTGTGGCGGGCGATGGCGTGGCGGGCGAGGCAAACGGCGAGGCGTCCTCGCACAGCAAATCAATGTGTGACTTGGTGTACCGGTTGGTGGTGATGGTCTGGGTCAGGGGCGAGTTGTACATGACATGCCGCGACGCCCGCTCAATCAGCCGCTGCGACTGGCGCCGCGGCGAGATGGGGGAGCGGGCGCTGCCCGGTGGCAGAGGTGAGTTCCGAAGAATGCTGCGCAGCGATCGCGGATGCACATACGGGGCCGGGTTTCCAGCCATCATGCCTGGCATCATGCGACGGCGTGTGGACGAACGCAGCTGCACGGACGGCGTCTGTGGTTCAGACGAGGGCAGCTGGATTTGCGGCGCTGCGGCTGCTGGTTTGACTTCTGCAGGCGTGGCAACAACAGGTTGGGCATTTGCATGGGAGGCAGCAGAGGTATTGCCAATAGCCATGTCGCCAGAAATCACGCCGACGACCTCGGGATCGGCTGCCTGCGTTTCTGCAGGCTTATCTGTTTCCTCGTTGCCCATGCTGCTCAGGTTGCTCAAACTGCTCAGGCTGCTCAGGCTACTGACGCTACTGAAGCTGCTGCCCAGGTTGCCAAGGTTGCTTGAGGTGTTTGTGCTGCCGTTTTCCCCTGATTGGGTGTTGGTGTTGGTGTTGTGGCCGTCGTTGGCAATGTCATCCAGAGAGGCCATGGCCATGCTGTTCTTCAGAATGTCGGAGGGGGAGAAGCAGAACACCTGGTTGCCTTGTGCAGCGTCTTCGGGGCCGGCGGACAGCGGCGGTGTAGCCGTCATGGTATTGGGAAAGCGGACCTCCATAGCCACGGCCGGCGACAGTGGGCGGGCCGTCAAAGGTGTCTCGGGAAACTGAGTGGTGATAAAGGGAGTTTGTGTCCGCCGTTCGACGGCGGGGGAAGCTGGCATCTGGAGGCGAGGCAGAGCCGGAAGGTGTTTGGCACCGGTTGTCTTGATGGCGGTGACGGGCGAGGACGGGTCGAGGACGGGGGTCGACGCCCGCTCGATGGCGGAAGAGTAGACATTGGAGAGAGTGTTGAAGGAAGTAGGCGACGTCGGGTTGACAACAGCGGCGAGGGTCCGCGAGGTCCGGACGGTCGGACCGGTCGACAGGGCCTTGATTTGAAGAGACAGCCGCGGTCTCTTGGGGGGGCTTTGGCCGGACATTGGGAAGAAGAGAAAGATGATTTGAGATGATTTGAGATTGAAAAAATGGGTATCAATGGGTATCAAGAAGAGAAGAAAGAGCCGTAGCGCACGAGAGAGAGAGAGAGAGAGTAGATGAGACTATGACCACAAAGGACAAAGGAGATCATTACACAGCAGTCAAGAGACTCGAGGAGAGAGGATTAGGGAAAACATGAGAAGAGTCGAGACGGAGCAGGTGAGAGGATCCAAGGTGAGAAAGGTTGAGGTGAGAAGGAAGAGAGAAAAAGAGGCGAAGGGGACCTTGTGACAGAAGACACAGCCAAGGTAAGTCACAAGACCGGCCTGAAAAGAAGACCAAGTTGGGCTAGCTGGGGCGAAGACAGATCGACCTTATGGCAGACCCGGGAGAGAGGTAGACTCGAGAGAGGCCTTTGCAGAGTAGCAGCACAGCCTTGGTCATCTATTTGAGATTCGGAACAGCCGCCAGCACAGGAACCAACAGGGCACTGCGCAGGGGGCCAAGAGGACAGGATGGCTATGCAGGTTCCGTTCTGCCAGATTCGCTCTGCTTCGGCCACACGAAGGGAGGAGGGCGCGAAGAAAATGGAATGAAAAAAAGGGTAAACGGGAGAGAGAGAGAGAGAAACAAAGCAACAAGAAGAACCGGAGAAACACAGAGGTCTCTTGGAGGGCGGCACAGGTAAGGGTGGGTGGGAGAGAGATGCAGCAGCTATATAGGAAGAAGAGACGAAAGGGCAGAACAAGCGGCCGGGACGCGAAACCGACCAGGAGGGCCTGCAGGCGAGACAGCCGAAGGGAAGTGTGGATGGGAAACAAAGAGAAGAAAGGAAAGACGGTGAAAAGTGATAGTTGCTCGACTACCCACACTTGCGGTCGCTTGTTGGCTGGCGTCGAGGGTGCAGCCCAACTGAGCAGACACACGAGTGCTGGTCTGCACACGCACAGACAGAGAGAAGACAAGACAGCCTCCAACAACCACGGCGGTGCGCCGACGAAGACAGGCAAGCGCTGAGGAAGCTAATGCAATGCCACCAAAGGCCCACCGTTAGACGCGATAGGAGAGCGGTGGGAAGACGGGGGGGGGGGACGAGCAGAAGGAATATGAGAAGGAGAGGCAAAAGGAATAATACTAGGCGGGAACAATCCAAGCAGGGGCGAGAACCGAAGAAACAAAGAACCGGCGAGAAGAGGTGTGTGTGGAGGCAAGGCCGCACGGAAGGTCGAGATGGACCACGATGCAGTTGCAATGGCAAAGCAAGCGATGCCGGACCAGAAGGGAAGGCCAGACGCAGAAAGGGAAAAGACGATTCGAAAGAAACAAGTGGAAACGAAAAAAAAACCCCCCCAAAAGCGCAGGCACAGACTACCATGTACGAGGTAACTAGGGTATGTGAATAGACCTCGTACTAATATGTAATACTTGGCCTGGGAAGGTGGCTGTTGGTTCACAAGGATGTCAGAAGGACGAGGGCGGGCGGACCTGGTGCCCGCGAACAAGGCAATTAGGACAACTCCATGCCAAAGAGGATCATGAAGAAAAGAGGGCTTGCCGGGTCTGGTTGCGCATCCTTCGGGCCCCCTCTTCCTGCCTGTCCTGCCTGTCCTCCACTCTTCGGTCGACCCCTGCTGGGGGCGGCCTTCTGGTTGGCCGCAGGGGAGGGGATTTCCATCGACGAGAATCCAGAAGAACCCCCCGTCCTCAGGCAGTGAATCAACCTCGAGTCACAGAGAGAGAGAGAGAGAGAGAGAGAGAGTGTGTGTGTGTGTGTGTGTGTGATGCTGCAAGCGCCCAACCCCTGTCCTGTGGTGAAAGGCGCATGCAGGCCAGGAACACCTACCAGCCAATCAGAGGCGCCGCCACACAGCTGGCCACTCAGAGCCCGGCGTCTAATTGCAGGTGCTCCCCTCCCATTTGCAACCACCAGGGTAGCGATCTCTCTTCCCGCTGCGCGCGTGGGCCTGGCCAAGACTTTTGGCACCCACAGGCTGGCCGGAGGAGGGGGGAGGGGGGGGGGGTCAAACGGCTCTGGATGGAACGCGGGCTGGCACACGGGCTGGCACACGGGCTGCTGTCAGTGGTCAGTGTCTGCTAGCAGCCACTTGTTGCCCGATGCCACCATTGGCAAGCACAGGAGTTGCGAGTAGTTGACAAGCATGGCGCTGTGTGGACTCGTACTCGTGTGTGAGAAGCGTGCCCTTACTTGTGAGAGGGGACTGTCTGCACACCCGACTGGGCACTTTCCAGAGACCGGGCCGCCACGGAGGCCGGGGTTTGAGGCAGTTTTCAGGCCGTCCAGACCATTCAAGCCGTGCAGAACCCGCAGGCCATGCAGGACATGCATGCTCTGCAGGCTCATTGGGACCATTGACACTCCTTCCAGCTTCCATTGAGAGCCGTGGAGGTTTGTCTGCATCCATCAGGTCATTTGATGTCCCTTCTTCGGAGCATACTGGCCATTCGATCTTGGGGTCCCGTCTGCCCCCATTGACGCCATTGTACTATGTAGATTCGGCACAGCGGCCATCTGTTTCAGCGTTTTCGGCGTTTTCAGCGTTTTCATCCCGGGCCTGGGGCTTCTATTCCGGTCGCCCTGCCTTTGTTCGAGGCTCCTCTGTCCCTGCATCTGCCGTGCTGCGGTTCGATGTGGCCGGCCTTGTGGCCGCTGCGTATTTGTGCATTTGTGCATTTGTGCCCGCTCGACCCGTTTGGCCAGGTGGTCGGTCGTCTGTGCTTTTGTGGCCGCCTGGCCTTCCCCCTTCTTTGTGACCAATATTCGTTAGTCGCTCACGTCCACCAGTCTGGAACCAACAGCAACCGTTGAGTTCCAGGAAGCCCAAAGAAGAATCCCCGGCACGCCCAGCAAGGCCGGCCATCCAGCCCGAGATCCGTGAGCGCTCGTCATGTCCACGAGAGCCAGGAGAGGAAAAAAAGAGTCCACACCTGGGGCGTTCCCCACCAGCTGAGAAACAAGCTTGTTGGCTCTCTCTCGATTTCCCGTTGGCGCCCAGAAGCGCCCAGAGTGTCCCTAGTCGATGGGCCGTGCGTTGGTGGAGTTTGCTCGTGGATGCTTGTTGGACGGATGCTGGGGCGGATGGTAGCAACTGGAGTCGTGAGAAGAAGCCAGGATTTGGTGTGTGTGGAAACAGCAGAATCCCCCGTTCTGGTTTGTTTGGTGGACTACGGTGTACACCCACCATAATAGCATTGGCCAATCGGCGTTATCATTCCTCCGTCGTCTACGAGGAAGGTGCAACTTTTTGTCGCTATTGCTGACGCCCTCCATCGCTCTTTCCCTGTTCAACTCGTGCCGAGCGACGCGCCTCGCTCGCTTGCTGTCTCGGTGTGGAGACGTAGGTGGGCATTCTCTCGCGGTGAGCGTCTACGAGAGGCTTGTCTCGTCCATGTTGGATCCCAGAACGACATGAGATCGGCGTTGGTTTGCGCCGCACTGCTACCCAGCGCTAACCCCAGGTGTGGAGCCGCCAGGAGGTTGCTTCCAACATACACGGTAGGTGCCGACGAGCTGACAGGTGGCTACCAAGAACCAATATTGAAGGGGCTGAGCGGGCGTAAGCGTTGGGCGGGGGCGTGTTGGAGAAGAAAGAAGACAAGAGCGATACGAAGAGAGTTGGGGGAGAAGAAAACAGAAGGGAGAAGGCAAGGGAACAAAGAACAATGAAAGAAAGCACAATGGCCGAGAAGCAACGAGAGAAAAGAAACGAAAGAACAAAAAAGAATACGTAAAGAATACGTAAAGAATATGAAAAGAGAACCAGAAAAGAAACGAGGAAAGAACAAAAAAGAATATGTAAAGAATGCAGAAAGATGATGCTGGTAATATCAAAGAGTATGAAAAGAGAACGAGAAAAGAAACCCGAAACAAGACACGCCCAAGGCAGAGCAAGACGTGGCATCAACACATGAACACTGGAGCAGACAAGGAACGGACTCGCCATTTTCAAATACACAGTGGATTGCACAAGACTTATTCTGTCGTTTTCCTTCAGTCTTGATTCTTAACAGCACGGTGATTCGCCCGGCAGGCCTTTTGTTCTTGCCCCGTCATTTCATTAACAAGTGGTTTTACAGATCTCCTTGTCTGCCTTCTTTTCCAGATCTAATTGTAAGCACAGAACGAATTACACAAAAGAATTACACAAAACAATCTCTCTTTCTTCCTTCGCTGCTCTTCATTTCTAAACACAGAACGAATTTGAGCTTTTTCTCTCGTAGATCTTCACGAGGGCGCATGCAGAAACGCAGAGAGAACGACCAGATAGCTCTTTTTCGAGACTCTGGCGAGAAGGCTCGGCTGAGATAGCTCGTCTTTTCACTGTCCCGGGAAAGTATGTCGACAAAGTCCTGCTTAGTTGTCTGTGGTCGTGCCCGTTTTCCAGCAGCAGAGAAATGCCATTTCCGGGTCTGCGCACCCGCTCGTTTCACTCTTGTTTCTCTGCTTCCGTTAGTTCATTGGCCATGCCCTTCACGTCGAGTTCGGTTACGCCGATTGTGTGTTATCAAACTGTGTGATTGTGTATTCAGACCAGCTGTCGTCGGCCCATCTTGACGCCCCTCGCGCGTGTTGGCTACGTCTTGCTGGTCCGCGGGCCCCCTCGCCCGGGGGCCGTCGCCGCCCCGCCGCGCACCCGCTCGCACAGGTCCAAGACCGCTGCGCCCGCCCGCCGGAAGTCGTCCACGTCCAGGTACACCTGTGCGCTCAGCCGCAGCCACAGCCGCGGCGGCTGCTGCCCGTCGACGTAGACCACGATGCACATGCGGTAGTCGTAGACGAGCGTCTTCATCATCCAGTCCGCCACGGCTTGGGCGTCCTGGGAGGGGATGGCGCTGGACTCTAGGGGCGCCGGGGGGATGGCGCTGGACTCTAGGGGGGCCGAGGGGGGGATGGCGCTGGACTCCAGGGGCGCCCCGGCCACCTCCAGCGGCAGCCGCACATTCACCAGCGCGCACGCCGTGGCCGTGTGCGTGGCGTTGTCGAGGACCTCGGTGCCGAGCACGGCCGCCAGCGCCTGGCCGCCGGCCCGCGCCAGACCCACCAGGTACCGCACGACGGCGGCCTCGCCGCCGAGCACCTCGGCGCGCCACCGGATCGCGTCGGCGAAGCACAGAAGCGGCGCGCTGTCCACGGTGCCCACCCAGGTGAACATTTTGCCGAAGCGGTCGTTTTCGGGGTCGTCCGGCACCCCCGAGCCTGCCGGGGTGTAGCTGTGCGAGACGGGGTCGTCCAGGAGCCCCCACCCCCCCGGGGTGTAGCTGTGCGAGATGGGCATCGTGGCCCGGATGCGGTGCTGGTGGCGCCGGGGCACGTACAGGACGGCGCTGCCGCGCGGGGTGTACAGCCACTTGTGGCCGTTGGTGAAGAAAAAGTCCGGGTCCAGCGCGGCCAGAGCCAGCGGCACCATGCCGACGCCCTGGGCGCCGTCGACGACGGAGGTGACGCCGCGGGCGCGGCACGCGGCCACCATGGCCTCGAACGGAAAGCGCACGCCGGGCAGCGACGAGACGACGTCGAAGACGCAGACGCGCGGGCGCTGGCCGGCGGCCGCGCTGGCGGCCACGGCGGCGTGGAAGCGGGCGACGATGGCGTCGTCCTCGATGGGGTACGCGAGGGGGATGGCCCGGCTGCGGACGGCGCCGCCGTGGGTGTCCACCACATAGTCGATGCTGCGGTGGCAGGCGCCGTAGATGGTGGCAAAGTAGAGGATCTCGTCGCGGCCGTCGGGGTGCCAGGTGAGGTTGTTGAGCACAATGTGGATGGCGGTGGTGGCGTTGGGGACGAGCACGACGGTGTCGACGGGGGCGCCGAGGAGCGCGGCGGCGGCCCGGCGGTTCGTGTTCAGCAGGGCCTCGTACTCGTAGCGCACAAAGGCGTCGGGGCGGGCCTCGATGGCGTCCTGGTACGACCGGAGCTTGTCCCGGATGGCGCGCGGCATGGAGCCATAGGAGCCTGTCGACGGTCAGCGGCGCTCATCACGAGCAGGCTGTTGCGGAGAGGAGTGTGCCGTACCGTGGTTCAGGTTCAGATAGTCTGGGTCCAGCAAAAAGAGATCCCGCATCGGCTTGCCGTACGGAATCTCGTCGGCCGGCTGCAAAGCCGGACGGCCCGGGGGCGGCGCATTCCCGTCGGTTGCCATTTTCGGGTCGCTGGGCAGTGCCGACGTGCCCGGACCGCTGCTGCTGGGGCGGGGATGAACTGTATGGCCCTGTGAAGCCAGCGGATGGCTCCCGGTTTGTACGTCACGATACTCGCTCCTAGGACAACGCCTACGACAACTCCGTTGATCCACCGCCTGATTTGAGCAATGTGGCAGAAACTTGGTCCATATCTACTGCCTACAGGATGTCCACTGCGGGGTCTCTCCGTCCCCGTTGTCGGCCGCCCTTTTATCTTATCTTGCGCATGATTCTACTGGTCTGAATTCACTGCTCTTCAATTACAGCGCTTGGTAGTTGTCGTCGGGGAGAAACCAGTCCTGGAAACCGCCAGACCACAGATCCGCAAAGCTGCCGTCCTCCAAGACATTGGACATCCCCAGGGCATCGGCATCGGGCATCTCCTCGTTCATGTTCGGCGGACACGCTTCCGTTGGCCGTAGATCTGCTACGGAGGCTGGATCGTCTTGTCTCGATGCCGTCGCAATCTCCTGCTGTTCCTTGGGGGTGTGGCTGTGGGTGGCGGAGGGCGACAGACGGAAATACCGCACCAGCCGCAGACGCATCTCTCCTGCCAGTCTGTACTGCTGCGAGTAGCATTCCAGAGTCCGCACGATGAACGGGATTCTTGCGTCGCGCCGGCCCCCTTCTCTTCCTAGAGACAAGTTAGACTCTTTGTCACTTGGAGGGGAGGGGGGTTTCGTTGTGGCAGAACCAAACCCTACCGGAGACGGTGGCAATGGTGATGGCCACTGTGACCAGCGCATAGATGAGCAGGATCGGCGGGCTCTGCTCGGCAGGCTGCTTCCGGAACTGGCGCGTGATGGCAATGACGACACTGCAGGAATGGGCGCAGGCCTCGTGGGACTGCTCGCGCCGCGGTCGGTCTTCGGGCTGGACCGGCGAAGACGAGCCGATAAAGTGCCGGTTCAGAGACAGGACGATGCTGTGGTAGAAGAGACTAGAGCGGCTATTAGAAAACGGAGAGCGGACTCGTATATGGACTTCCCCGAGAAGAAGGTACGCATGGTCGAGAGGAAAAAGATCGTACTGGATGGTCAAGAGATGGGTCCCCAGGGCCTCTTGCTGGGTCCATTGGCTCCACTGCAGACACGCGGGCAGGTTGGCGTGCCACTGGCCCAGCTGCAGGTTGAACTGGTCGAGGTGGTGCAGCACGTGGGCACGGCCGCTCGGGCCCGCCTGGCCCTTGGGCGCAAAGAGGACGCCGATGATGTTCTGGAAGATCTCGCCCAGCAGGACCATGTGGCGCAGGCCTTTGGTCAGCTGCGGACGCATGGCCCCGTGGGGCTGCGCGACCTCGGCGGCGAGCTTGGTGAGGCCGAACCAGGCGTGGTTGTCGGGAAAGTCCCTTTGCGGCCCGGCCGGTGGTCGTCAGTCTTTGTTTTGTCTTGTTCGCAATGGTTCACATGGGCTTACGGCAACGGCTCCACGGGCTGGACTTCTGCGTCTCGTTCGACCAGACACACCGGCCGGCCCATAAAGAGGCTCATGAATCTGGTATCGTGTTAGCGGCTTGTGCTGGGACGTGTTCGCCTGTGCCACCAGCCATCGTCGTCGTCGTACTTGTCGGCCAGGTAGCATCCCCAGTAGATCCGCCGTCGGATCTCCGAATCGGCCTGCGTCAGAATCGAGCGGTCCTGGGACATCCAGTGTCGGGGATCCCTCTGGAAACCCAAATCTTGGCCCATGCGAAAGGCCATCCCTAGATGTTTGTGAACAAGCCAAGTCAGGGCCATGCCGACGAGAGGGAAGACGTGGAATCAAGACACGCAACGTGCCGGAAGACGTACCCGACAACAGCCACCCTTTCGAGGAGCTCCCTTGGCCCAGCTCGTGGAACGCCAGACAGAGCAGCGCCTGCACGGTGGTAAAGGCCGGCCGGCCCAGCTCGCGGGTCAGCACGATCTCCTCGGCACACCGGGCCAGCACGGCCGCCTGGGCGCGGTGGGCGGCCTGGGGCGCGTGCGCCAGGCCCAGCGCGCCGATGGCGCAGAGCAGCGAGACGGACCAGTACTTGCCGCCGTGCGCGAGGGCAAAGTAGTCGGCCAGGAAGGCCTCGCGGTAGACAAACATCAGGGCCGGGTACTGGTGCGTGAAGACGTGGCCGAGGCCTTCGTGGAGCAGCGGCGCGGTGACGCCCATGGCGGTGGCCAGGCGGAGGTCGCTCCAGGCGTGGATGGCGGGGGGGATGTCGCTGGCGGTGGCCGACGAAAAGGTCGGCTGTGCCTGTCCGGCCTGTTCGGCGGCCGACGCCCCGTCCTCGCCGCCCGCGTCCAGGTAGATGCTGGTCGGCCCGTGGTACTGGAGGACGCCGGACGTGCCGCGCGTCAACGACCCCGTGGGCAGGGGCGAGGCCGGCGCCGGGCCGGTGCCGGGCCGGTCCGCGACCTCGTCGGCGCTGCTGCCCGGGGCGCCGCCGAGGTGGTCGTCCGGGGGAAGGTCGCGGAGGATGGCCGCCCGTTCCTCGGCGCCGGCGCCTTGGAGCGTCTTCAGCAGACGCTCATACCAGGCCACGCGGCCCTCCAGGGCGGTCACATAGGCATGGGAGACGGGCCGCCGCCGGCTGTCGCGCGCGCTGTATTCGCATGGGGCGCCGCTGGCTGCGCAGTGCCGACAGGGCTGGTTGCGGTCGCATTTGATCTGGGAAGGGGGGTCAGCGTGTGCGCGCTTGTGTACGGCGGAACAGAAGGCCATCAGAACGGCCGGCACGGCCGACCTTTCGCGTTTGGCAACGCTTGCAACTGCTCGGACGGTTAGCCGGTGCTGTCCACATGGCATAGAAACAGAGGAGAGAGACGGACGATATTCTTCGATGGCCCGGAGCATCCATCGGCTGCGCTGTTTGGCAAGGTGGAGTTGTCTGGGTTTTCGTGGCCACGAGTGACGAGTTGCTCAATGTCAACTTGGCCCGAGACTGGCCACTTGTGGGTCTAGTATACGATAACCACACGTCGGCCACACGGCGGTCACAGGGATAGATAGGAGCAAGATGCCAACGCCCACCGGCATGGATTTTGATTTGTATGAATTTAATGTACATTTGTGTACGTTTGTGTACGTTTGTGTACATTGTTCAATCTCGGTAGACACTACAAAAATGGTTGCACGGGATGCAGACAGAATGGACTAGTCTGCATGGTTCTTCCGGGCCAGCAGCCCGGCCAGACGAGACGCCAGGCTCTCCCGGGGGCCCTCGTCCCGCCGCGCCATGGCTTCCACCTCTTCAAACTCGCGCCGCCCCGTCACCAGATCCATCTCGTGGGCGCGGACGCGGCGCGTCCGCTTGAGCGCCTTGCACGCGAAAATGTTGACCAGGTACACGGCGAGGCCCACGTAGCACGTCATGAACGTGGCCAGGTGGAACGCGGGGACAAAGGCGTTGTACCCGTTGCCCAGGGTGAGGACGACGGTCAGGCCCAGCGCGCACCAGGCGCCGTACGGCTGCAGCGGGCCGCGGAAGGGCATGTCGCGGCGGTCGAGGCCCTGGGCGCGCAGGCCGCGGCAGAAGCCCACGTAGGCGAGCAGGATGTTGATCCAGTTGAGGGTGCCGAAGACGGTCACGAGGCTGACAAAGTAGCCAAACACGGTCGCCGCCGACTGGCGGACGTTCATGTAGCCGAGGGCGCAGAAGAGCGACGTGGCGGCGACGCCGTAGACGGGCACGCCGCGGCGGGTCGTGTGCAGAAAGAGCTTCGGGGCATGGCCGTCTTTGGCGAGCGAATAGAGCGTCCGGGCGCCGACGTAGATGTCTGCCGACCCTCGATGAGGTGGTCAGCTTCCTGGATTCTTCACCCACCCGTGCTCTTGGTGGTCTGCGATGTGGTCGCCTTCAGGACGCGTCTTCGCCCGTGGTGGTCCGCTTCTTCACGCACCTGTGTTCGCGGCACTGACGACAAACACCAGCAGACAGGCATTGGCCATGTCCGGCAGCACGCGGAGGCCCCCCAGGACCATGGCGATCACAAAGGGCGACGCGGCCGCGCTGGTCGGGGCCTGGGTGGCGCCCACCAGCCGGTCGCTGCTGTAGGGCACGGCCAGGCCGAGCAGGAACACGCCCAGCACGTAGAACACGACGATGCGCCACAGCGTCTGGCGGATGGCGCGGGGGATGGTCCGGCGCGGGTTGGGCGTCTCGCCAAACGCGGCGCCCACCACCTCGGTGCCCGTGTAGGCAAAGCAGGCCTGCACCATGCAGGCCCAGAAGCCCAGGAAGCGGCCCCGGCGGCCCGCGACGAGATACGCGGCAAAGGCGCCGGGGTCGGACCAGTAGCCGAAGCCGACGCGGTGGTGCGCGGGACTGCCGCCGAGGGAGACCACCAGGCAGACGACCATGACGGTGACCAGGGTCAGGATCTTGACGGACGCCAGGTAGAACTCGGCCTCGCCGAAGCCGCCGACGTGCAGGACCTGCCCACGATTAGAGAGGCCGCGGGAAACGGAACACCACCAAAACAAGAGACAGCGTGGGGACGCACATTGATGGCAATCACCACAGCAGCAAACACCGTCACCCAGATCGCCACGTTCAGGTCGGGACGCCAGTACTGGATGATCAGGCCGGCCGCTGTCAGGTTGTTGGGAAGCACAATGGCGTACTTGAAAAAGTAGTTCCATCCGGTAGCAAACCTGCCTTTGTCAGACCACCCCCCCCCCCACGAACAAGGAGACCCATTCCGTCGTGTACCTACCCCAGAGCCGGGTCGACAAAGCGCGTGGCATAGCCGTTGAAGCCCTGGTCCGAGGGCAGCAGCGCCGCCATCTCGCCCAGGGCCGTCATGACAAAGTAGACGATGGACCCCGTGATGCTGTAGGCGATCAGGAGGCTGGCCGGGCCGCCCCTGGCGAGCCCGGTGCCGGAGCCGATGATCAGGCCCGTGCCGATGGCGCCGGCAATGGCCAGCATGTTGACCTGGCGCGCCTTGAGCCCGCGGTGCAGCGTCTGGTGGGCAGGGGTCGTCTCGGCGCTGTCGGCGACCTCGCCGGCGACGTAGACAGGCTCGCGGCCCATGTCTGCCGAGGCTTGCGAAGACTTGGAGGCATCCATCGTAGCGGGAAGGGAGAGTATAGCTAGATCGTGAAATGCTAGGAGCGCGGCTGTCCTGAGAATGCTTCCTTGCGAAGAATATATGTCTTCTTCTCCGTCCTTATCTCTCGCCATCTCGTGACGGATGATCCGCTGTACCTCCCCCTTGGGCTGCTCCCCTGCTCTCCAGTCCCACGTCTGTGGGAAGCCGTCGTTCGCCGGATACGAGTCTCGCCTTGGTGTGCGTCGTCGTCTTGGCGGCCAGGGCGCGCGGACTTGCCCCCCCGAAAAGGGCGGGACCCACTCGTTCAAGTCCGTCTTGCTGGTGTGAGTCGCCGCCATTGGTCGCCCTTTCGCCACGTCCACGGCCTACCCCCAAGCCGGCGACGCAGTTGCACGCCCGCATGCCTGGGAGGATGGAGGAGGAGTTCCGGGACATGCGGTTGGCCAGGCGAGGATATATCAGGGGGGTTTTCTAGACATGTGTGTGTGCAATCTGCACGGGTACGCATCCGTCTATACCTCCTTCCCGTCACCGGCGATTTCTCCCATGATGGCTGCCCACACTGCCGACGCCGAGGACGTCTCGGCCCTGAGCGACGTCTTCCAGCTCCTGCCCGCGGCGGAGCTGGCGGCGTACCGCGGCCTCGTGCCGGCGCTGGCGGCGGACGGCGTCACCCACGTCAACGCGGGCTACCAGTCGCCCATGCATCTGCGCATCAAGGACGCGCTCGACCGGTACCTCCAGCAGGCCGTCGGCGACCCGGCGCCCAAGGCCCGCTGGGCGCAGCAGGCGGCCGCGGCGAAGCGGGCGCTGGCGGCCCACCTGCGCGTCCCCGACGACGCGCTGGTCTACACGCGCGACACCACCGAGGGCCTCAACCTGTTCCAGCGGTCCCTCGCCCTGCAGCCCGGCGACAACGTCGTCGTGCTCGCCGGCGAGCACCCCAACCACGTGTACGGCTGGCTGGCGCTGCGCGACACCCTCGGCATCGAGGTGCGCCGGGTGCCCGACGGCAGCGAGGGCGCCGCCTCCCCCATGCTCCCCGCCGACGCCGACACCTTTGCGCCCTTTGTCGACGCCCGCACCCGGTGCATCGGCGTGTCGTCCGTCATGTTCCACTCGGGCCAGCTCAACGACATCCGCAGCATCACCGCCCGCTTCCGGCCGCGCGGCGTCCACGTGCTCGTCGACCTGACCCAGCACGTCGGCCTGGCCGCCCTCGACCTCGCCGACCTCAATGTCTCGGCCGCCGCCTTTGCCACCCACAAGGGCCTCGCCTGTCCGACGGGGCTGGGCGCGCTCTACGTGCAGCCCGCCGTCCTCCCCGCGCTGCGGCCGACGCCGCCCATCGTCGGCGCCGGCGCCGTCGCCAACCTGCGCGCCGACCTGGTCGCCGGCCGCGCCGAGGACGGCGACGGCGACATCGTGCAGTACCACGCCAGCGCGCAGCGCTATGCGCACCTCAACACCAGCCTCGTGTCGGCCGTGGCCCTGGGCGCGTCGCTGTCGCTGCTGGGCGAGATCGGCATGGCCCGGCTCGAGGGCCACGTGCGGGCGCTGGGCCGCGAGCTCATGACCCGGCTCGACGCGCTCGGCATCCGCGTCGTCGGCAGCCGGCTGGCCCGGCAGCGGGCGCCGCACATCTACATTGTGCCCCTGCTGCACGCCGACTGGAAGCCGTACCTGGCCGAGAGCCAGGTGATTGTGACGCACTACCGCCTCGGCATCCGGGTGTCGTTTGGCTTCTACAACACGGTGCGGGATGTCGAGTCGTTTGTCGCTGTCGTCCAGCGCGGGCTGGAGAAGGGCATTCCTAAAGAGTAGCTGGCGTTGGGAAGGAATTGTGAAAAGGAGGAGGCCACACGTGTATAGACAAAGCAAAAACTACTAGTATAAGACGGATTGTTTTGACATCTTTCGACGTCACGACAAACGTCCAGATATATTCAAATGGGTCGAATTGGTATACGCCCGAATTTCATTTTCCTACATTTCGTGTTCGTGACAACCTCTCGCTCATTTCGCTTCTTTTTCCTTTCCACCACTTTTCGCTCATTTCGCTTCCTTTCCTTTAGACAAACTTTCGGATCGTCTGCCGAAACTTCCGCGCCAGCCCCCATACCCCCAGCTCGCTCAGCGCCTCCAACGCCGCCTGCTTCGTGGCTGCAAAGCTGCGCCGGTCGCAGACGTTCGGGATCGGGCCCAGCGAGGCGGGCCCGCCCCGCTCAATCCACTGGTCGACGCGCCTCTTGTCCTCGGGCGGACACGCCCACGGCGTCTGGCCAAGCGTGGGTCGGTCCCCCCCGGACGCGCAGCACCCCCCCGCATTGTGGTCCTTGCACTGGCCCCCCTGGTCACACGCCTCCTCCCCCGGCAGGAACCGCACATAGGCCAGCAGCAGGGCATACCCCATAAACGTGCTCAGCGTCTCGCACGGCGTGTTGATGGTGCAGTCGCGCGCAATGGCGACCATGGCGGCGGCGTGGACCACCAGCCGGCGCGTGCTGACCGGATGGCGCTGGAAGAGGTGCCGCAGACGGTCCTTGGCGACCTCGGCCGAGCGCAGCAGGGCGCCGTTGGCCGGCGTGGCCTCGAGCCCGGCGCTGCGGAAGATGCTGACGACCAGGTCCATGGTCTCGTTGCCGGAGCTGATCAGATGCGACCGGTGGTACGTCAGGCTGAGGACACTGCGTTTGTCAGCTTTGTCAGCTTGAGTCGATGAATCTGGGGAAAAAAAAAAAAAAAAAAAACATGTCCCCGTCCACGCACTTCATATTCACGACATCCGACGTGCAGGAGGGCTTGCCCAGGGAGATCTCGAGAGCCGCCAGGCCGGCCAGCAGCGTGTGGCGCATCTCCTGGTGCGCCGCGGTCAGCAACGGCGTGCCCAGAACACTCGGCGCCGACGCATCCTGGACCTCCTTCATGTCGTACAGAATGCGGCCAATGGCAATGGCGCACAGGCGCATGGCCCATGCCGGGGCGGCCGGCGGCGACGCCTGGCCGGCGGAGCCGATGATCGCGCGCATGGTCGGGTAGAAGGGGAGGCCCATGGGCGGGCTCTCGGCAAAGGGCACCAGGGCGGCCCAGGCGCGCGCCGAGTGCGCCTCCCACAGGCTCTCGGCACAGGGCAGCCGCGCGGGCAGCTCGGCGATGCGGAAGGCGGCCCGCTTGGACGTCATGGTGGACAGCGTGCAGTCGAACTCGAACACGCACCACGCCATGCGCTTGGCCATTTCCCGGTCCCGCCACGCCCGCCAGGCGTCCTCGAGCTCCGCGCTGCCCATGGCCTTGAGCCGCGGGGCCTCGGGGGGGGGCGTGCTGCTGCTGCTTTCCGGCGAGAGGATGCCCAGGCCGTGCAGGCTGGTGACCAGGGTGCCCCGGGAGGCGTCGGCAATCTCGTACAGACGGCGGTTGCCGGTGCCGAGGGCGTAGATCTGGTGGAAGCACGAGGCGGTAATGTACTCGCGGTCGCGAAACGCGGAGCTGTCCTGCTGGCCCTGCCAGAACAGGGCGCGCTGGGTGATCTCGGCGAGCAGGGTGGACACCTCGCCGGCGCCTTCGGCGCTCGAGTACGTGGCCCCGAGGCAGGCCATGGCGGCCAGCAGATGCGTGGCGCACTTTTCGATGCGCCACGTCGGCCGGTGGATGACGGGGTAGACGTGGTGGAACTCGGCAAAGTAGATGCGGATGAACTCGCCGAGGAAGGTCACGGCGGGCATGGCCTCGAGCGACGGGGCGTCGTTGAGCGACGGGATGCGCGGCACGGACAGCACCTTGATCAGGTCGCTGAGGATGTTCTTCTGGATGATCGGCCGCGAGGCGACCGTCTGCTCCAGGACCTGCTTCAGCGGCGGCAGCTGGATGCGGCGGAAGCCCTTGTTGGAGGGGTAGTCAAACGGCCACGTCTCGTTGCCGCCCTGGTCGAGAACACCGGGCCAGTACGCCTTGTTGTCGACGTCGGCCCGTGCTGCCGGGGGTCGCTCCTCGGGGCGCGGGGCCAGGCCCGTCGGCCCTGGCTGCTGCCCTGCCGGCTGCCCTGCCGGCTGCTGGGGGCTGGGAGGCGCCGGCCGCTGCCCGCCGGTGTGGGACGGCGAAGCGTCCGTTCCATCCGGCTGTGTCCAGCAGAGCGAGAGGCCGGTCGGGCTGGCTGCTTCCGGGTCTGTTTCGCCGCCGAGGAGGGTGTCCCATGCGTACAGATCGAGCGGGAAGGGCTCGAGCGGGAAGTCGAACATGTCTGGGGCCGTCGAGACGGGCGGCACAGCCTCGGCTGCTGTGTCCATGGCGGCGGCCCCGCCGGGCGGACAGTCTTCTTGGCCGCTCACAAACCGGGCAAGCGTCAGGTTCGGCCGGCCTCCACGGCTGGTCGGCATGGGAGACGCCGGCACCGGCCGGGACTCGGAGACAGGAAACTGCGGGGGGCCGGCATAGGGGGGCTGCACCATCTGCCGCAGACTGTGCATGTCGTGGTGGATGCCATGCACGTCCTGCAGGTCTGCTGCTGCTGCTGCTGCTGCAGGGTACAGCATGCCCCTGCTGTTGTCGTGGGCCTCTGTGTTTCGTGCCGCGTCTCCAGCGACATCGCCTGCGCTGCTGTCCATCGACGTGCGCGAGCAGCGGGCGGCGCCCTCTGCGGTGTCGCTGCCGTAGACGCACGGGTCGGCGCAGTTGCGGCAGGCGCTGCAGGGCAGCTCGCGCGAGCAGCGCAGCTTGTGGCGAACACACCGCTGGCACGACTTTCTGCGGCTGCTGCGCTGGCCGGCCTGGCCGGGGCTGTGGACGGTCTGCTCGTGTCGCTGGAAGACATCTTTGCGGGAGAAGGAGCGGCCGCAGAGATGGCAGTGGTAGGGCTTGGGGACGGCGGCATGGCGTCTCATGTGGCGGCGCAGATGGGCCGGGCGCGAGAGCCGGGCGTCGCAGACATCGCAGACATACACGCACGGCGAAGTCTCGTGGCTCTGGGAGTTCTGGGAGCAGTTCTGGGAGCAGTTCTGGGAGCAGGTCTGGGAACAGCTCTGGGAACAGTCCAGAGAATGGCTCTGCGAGCGGATGAGCAACAGCCCATTGTCTGGCGGGGCGTCTGGCAGGTGCGTGCTTACCGTGGGAGACTCGGTCTCGGGATCCGGCGATGGCTCCATGGCTTGTGGGCATAGAGGAAGTGTGGATGGATGCAAAGACAAAGCAGACGGGTTCGACGTGTCTGGCGTGTCTGTCCTCATGTGCCAGTCACGTCCTGCCGGTGGCATGGCCGGTCTCGTCTTCCTAACCGGCAAGCTTCAACGACCAATCACCTTTCCATCGTGGGCTCCATCGAGACAGACAAAGCGGAGGCGAGCATGCATGCACCCCCGCGAAGAGGCAGGGTCAGACAATGCATCCATCGCCCCGGGGTGGTGCGGAGAAACGTGGAGAACCTGGGGAGGGTAACGTCTGACATTCATCGAGCGGAGTCGAAGGGCCAGACGGGGCCACATGGGGCCACATGGAGGGATCCGGGAAGACCAGAGGCGGACTCTGGAGAGGACGTTGCAAAAACACATGATTTCTGGCATATCAGATTTGGGCGTTTTGGCCATGTTGGGCCAGACAGGACTCGTATTACCTAACTATTCAGAGTTTGGGGGCATGGTATTGACCAGGGGCCGAATACAGAAGGAACCACACTCGGAGTTTCCTGCGGGGAGGAAGGCGCGATCCTTGCGGGTCTTGCGGGGAACTCTACGGAGTAGTCTCTGGCTGACATCATGGGCCCCATGCCGCGGCACTTCAATATTGGCCCTCCAACGTCATTGTGCCCGTCTTCGTGATCAGGTACTCGTTGATGGCCACGTCCTTGCCGGATTCCTTGCCAAACCCGGAATCCTTGATGCCGCCGAACGGCGACTCTGCGGCAGAAGCATTGCCTGTGATGTTAGAACGATGAGAAGGTAAGACATTAAATCAAGAAAAAGGGGGAAAAAAGACAATTAAATCAGAAAAAAAGGGAAAAAGGGAAAAAAAGACAATTAAATCAAGAAAAAAAAGAGAAAAAAGGACAATTAAATCAGAAAAAAAAGAGAAAAAAAGATAATCAAATCAAACAAAAAAAAAAAGGAAAAAAGAGAAAAAAAGAGAAGAAAAGACAATTAAATCAAACAAGAAAAAAAAGAAAGAAAAAAAAAGAGAAAAAAGGCAATTAAATAAAAAAAAAAGACAATTAAATCAAACACACACACGCACGCACGCACACAAAACTCACCCGTGTTCATCCCAATCATGCCGGCCTCGAGATTCTCCAGCAGCCGCCACGTGCGGTCCACGTCCTTGGTGAAGAAATACGACGCCAGGCCCATGCTCGTGTGGTTGGCCCGCTCCACCGCCTCCGCCTCCGTGTCAAAGGCGAGCAGCGCCAGCAGCGGCCCAAACGTCTCCTCCGTGGCCACGCGCATGGCGTCGGTGACGTCTGCGAGCACCGTCGGCTGGAAGTAGTAGCCGCCGGGGCGGCCCGCGACGCCCGCGACGTCCGCGACGCCCGCGACGCCCCCGACGCCCGCGACGCCCCCGACGCCCCCGACACGCCGGCCGCCCGTCAGCACGCGCGCCCCGTGGCGGGTGGCCTCCTCGATCTGGCGGGCCACCTTGTCGACGCCGGCCGGCACCGTCAGCGGGCCCATCGTGGTGGCCGCGTCCATGCCGTGCCCCACGCGCAGCGTGCGGGCCACGCGGTCGGCCAGGACGCAGGCAAACGCGTCGTAGACGCCGCGCTGGACATAGACGCGGTTGGCCGTGATGCAGGCCTGGCCGGCGTGGCGGAACTTGAGCGGCAGCAGAGCTGGGGGGAGGGCATCAGCACCATTCGGTTGGTGGGGGGGGGGCATGCAAACGTGTACCCACCTTCTGCTGCTTGGTCCAGGTTGGCGTCGTCAAAGACCAGGAACGGGCAGTTGCCGCCAAGCTCCAGGGTGAGTTTCTTGAGGCTGTCGGCACAATACCCGGCCAGAAGCTTTCCTACACGTGTCTGGTCGAATTAGAAAAGCGCCCTAGGGGGGGGGGGCATGCCACGAATGTCCCCGTTTCTCCTCGTCCACGTACCGACCCCGTAAAGGACACCTTCTTGACAACGGGATGCCTGCAGAGGGCCTCGCTGAGGCTGGGTGTATTGGCCAGCGTGGTGGGCAGCACATTGAACACGCCCTTGGCAAAGCCGGCTTGCTCGGCCAGGTGGGCCAGTGCCAGCGCAGACAGAGGCGTTTCGGGCGACGGCTTGGCGATCATTGTGCAGCCGGCCGCCAGTGCCGCAGCCGCCTTGCGCAGGATCATCCTGCCTCGTATTAGTGGGTGCAGTCCCGCGTCCGGGGAACGATCAGGTCGTGCCGTCCTTGGGGATCACTCACGCCATGGGAAAGTTCCACGGGACCAGAGCGGCCGTCACGCCAAGCGGCTGCTTGATGGTAAACACCCGCCGGCCCGGCGCCGACGCCGGAAACGTGGTCCCCTGGATTCTCTCGGCCTCGCCGGCGAACCAGCGCGTGAAGCTGGCCGCATACTCGATCTCGCCGTGGGCCTCGGCCAGGGGCTTGCCGGTCTCGTACACCAGGATCCGGGCCAGGTCGCTCTTGTGCGCGCGGATGAGCGCGTCCCATCGGCTCATGTTGTCGGCGCGCTCCCGGGGCGTGGCCCGGCGGTACTGGAGAAAGGCCTGCTGGGCGGCCTGGACGGTGTCGTCGACGTCCTCGGCCGCCATGTCCGGGCATGTTGCCCACACCTCGCCCGAGCCGGGGTCTAAGATGCAGACACGTCAGCCCCTAGTGACAAATACAAGCACGACTAATGCGGCGGAGCAGATGTGCAGACCTGTGATGTCGAACCGCTTTCCAGACTTGGCCTCGACCCATTGTCCATTGACGTAGGCCTGGTCGTGGAAGATCTCGGGGTGCTCCAACCCCAGCTGCATGTTGTTAGACGGGGATTGTTGTTAGACGGGGATTCATGTCTGTCGTTTTGACGCAGAGTTGACCGCAAGCACTTACAAAAGCAGGTATGTCCTTGGCAGCCATTGTTTCCCCAGAGATTTTCTATAGTTGGTTGTGGGCCAGATTGAGGAGTACGCACGGCAGTGGTGTTGGAGCGCAAGCATACTTCAGCGGCTCTTTATGGCATGCTGATACTCCATCTGCAATTCAGCTACGAACTATTATCAACACCCCGCCGGTTTGCACGCCGCAGGCAAATCCGAGTCCGGTTCCAGAAGCAAGCTCTCCGGACATGGTACATGTAGGGGGCGGGGAGGTAGTGGGTAGCAGCGCCGGTTTTGGCGCCGCTCGCGAGTCCAAATGATGACTGCAGCCCAAGCGTCACTCGGTGGTGAAACCCTGTTTACAACAGCCGCGAATTCTTTCCTTGTTGCGGTTTGGTTTTCCTGTCAATCTCTTGTGCGTGATCTCTGATTTCGCTTGTTTGATTTTCTCATTCATTTTCTCATCGTCTTTGTAGCTGCTCCTCGTCTACATTCTGTCTACGTGGCCATGTGCTCTCTATAACAAAGTTTGCAGCTTTTCACGAATCGCATGACCCATCTCCTTGGTGGTCGCCGAGCCGCCCATGTCCTTTGTCCGCACGCCGCTGTCCAGAGTCTGGTTGACGGCGTCTTCAATGGCCCGGGCCTCTTCAAAGAGACCGAAACTGTAGCGAAGCATCAGGGCCGCACTCAGGATGGCCCCGATGGGATTGGCAATGCCCTGGCCAGCAATGTCGGGAGCCGAGCCTGCTTTCGTCAGTAGAGCGCTTGTAGAAGAAAGAAAGAAAGGGTGCGCCGGAAACAGACCATGGACCGGCTCGTAGAAGCCCTTGACGGGCACCGTGTCGGGCGTCCACGCCTTGGCCGGCAGCGCGGCCAGACAGCCGGACGGCAGGACGCCGAGCGTGCCCGGGATGACGGCGGCCAGGTCCGACAGCAGGTCGCCAAAGGTGTTGTCGGCGACCATGACGCCGTTGAAGCGCGTGGGGTGCGTCATCATGAGCGTGGTGGCGCTGTCGGCCAGCTGGTGCACCAGCTCGACGTCGGGGAACTCCCGGCGGAGGGTCTCCTCGACGATGCGGCGCCACAGGCGCGACGACGCCAGCACGTTGGCCTTGTCGCAGCTGGTGACGCGCTTGACGGGGACGGCGTCGGAGCGCGCCAGGGTGGCGGCCATGCGCGCGATGCGCTCGACCTCGCTGCGCTTGTAGCTCCAGAGGTCCGAGGCGTAGTCGGGCTCCTCGACCTTGGGCCCGTAGAAGGCGCCGCCGCAGTTCTCGCGCAGGACAATGTATTTGGTGCCGCGGACGAGCTCGTCGCGCAGCGGCGACTGGCCGGCGGCAAAGTACTCGGTGGGCCGGATGTTGGCGTAGACGTCGGTGACCTCGCGCAGCCGCAGGGTGGCGCCCTCGGGGCCCTCGAAGCCGCGCCGCCGGCCGTCCCATTGGGGGCCGCCCACGGCGCCCATCAGGATCGCGTCGCACGTCTTGCCCTGCTCGAGCGTCTCGTCGGTCACCGACACGCCGTGCTCGTCGATGGAGCAGCCGCCAAAGAGCCGCGGCACAAACCGGAACGTGGCGCGCGCCCGGGGCGCGGCCGACAGGACGTCCAGGACCGCCTTCGCCTCGGCGGTAACTTCGGGGCCGATGCCGTCGCCCCCGAGGAGCAGGACCGAGTATGCAGGCTTGGACATTTTTTTTTTTTTTTGGGTTGCAGGTAGAGTTGTGTGTCGTAGTCTGTTGGAGAGACGATATTTGTCGGCTTCTTCACGTATTGGGCGATGCAACACACGCACGACTGGGCAAGCCGTGTCCGTTCCGCCAGGCCGTGGCGGGATATATTCGACAAATACTAACAACCATCCAGACACGCGGCTCCGGTATCGAAGTGAAGCTCTCTCCGGTCCCTCGGAGTTGGGGGCGGGCACGCGGTGGTCCCCAGCCAAGGCTTCCCGGAGAACAACGCGGGGAGGGAGACATGGGGGGGGAGGGTGTCATCGGGCACACACCCCCCGTGGGGAAGTAACACGGTCTCTGTCATACCAACGGTCGGACCAAGACACCGAACCAAGAAACCCATGCACAAAGCAGGACTGCAGCGGGTCTGCAAATCCGGGGTCTGGGGTAGCAGGACAGGGGGAATAGGGGGGCGAGATGGAACAATAAAGTCCCGCGTCAGTGGTTCAGAGAAGAGGAGATATGGCTCTTTGCTGTCCTTGGACTCTGCCCAAGTTGAGATTCGATTTCTGAATCGTAGTCTGTATTCTATTCAGTATTGGTTCCGACAGACTCGGACAGACCAGCAAAGCAGGCAAAATGAAGCACTCTTCGTCCGACGAGATCGAGGCGACACACAGCCATGTCGACGAGCAGATCGAAAAGGTCGCCATCACCAGCGACAATGTACGTTCGTGACTGGGTGTCCTTTTGTGGTGTCCTTTTGTGGTGTCCTGGCCCTGCCTGCCTCGGCTCATGCTCACGTCCTTCTTTGCAGCAACCCAACTACACGAGCCCCGAGACCATTCGCATCCTCCGCAAGGTCGACTACCGTCTGATTCCCATGCTCACAATTCTCTATGTCATGGGTTTCCTGGACCGGGGAAACATCGGCAACGCCAAGGTCGCTGGGATGAACACGGATCTGAGTGGGTTGGCCATCATCGTCGCCCAAGCCCTTTCTTTGGCTGACGAGGAGAAAACACAGACCTTACCAGCACCCAGTACAACATTGCCCTGACGGTTTTCTTCTTTCCCTACTCTCTGTTTGAGGTCCCCAGCAACATGGTTTTGAAGATTCTGCGGCCGTCGATCTGGATCTGCATCATGATGACTGGCTGGGGCGTGGTGAGTTGCTGGAACGTGTCTCGGGCCTGTGTCTTGGAAGGCCCTTTTGGAAACCATCGACGCTGTGGTGATCTGTTCTTTTCTTGGCTAACCTCCCTCAGGTCATGACTCTACAAGGCTTGGTCCAAAATTACCACGGCTTGGTTATCACACGCTGTTTGTAAGCGCTTTTCAGGATTGCGCAAAACAAAACTCAAGCTTCCCACCCCCTTTCCACTTTGTTCTGGTCAAATCTCACAATGTCCCGATCTCACAACCACGCAGCCTCACGACATACTGCTGACACTCCTCCAGTCTAGGCCTCGCCGAAGCAGGCTTCTTCCCCGCCGCCAACTATCTCTTGACAACGTGGTATTGCCGTTTTGAGATCCAAACGAGAATCGCCCTCTTCTACTCGGCCGCCTCGCTGGCCGGGGCCTTCTCGGGTCTGCTGGCCTTTGCCATTGAGAAGATGGATGGAATTGGGAACTTGGCGGGGTGGCGCTGGATTTATGTTTTGGAGGGTCAGTGGGAACCCGCCTTTCCGTCTTGCGTCTTTGCGTCTTTGCGTCTTTGCGTCTTTGCATCGCATTGGACGTGGTATGCCTGTTGGTCTCTGTCGTGCTAACTTGGCAGGGATTCTGACGGTCCTCATTGCCATCACACTCCCGTGGACACTGCCGGACAGCCCCGAGACGGCCAGCTTTCTCGAGCGCGAGGAGAAAGACGTGATCCACGCACGGCTCGAGCAGGACGCCGGCACGTCGGCTGGCACGGTCCACACCAACGAGGGCTTCCAGTGGAAGTACATCGCGGCCGCCTTTATGGAATGGAGGCTCTGGTTTGCCGTGATTGCGTATTGGGGCAACTCGTACGTCGGCCATTCCCAGGGCGCTTTTCTTGCCCAAGACCGCTGCTGACAGCTCCAGTGTCTGCCTGTATGCGTTTACCTACAGTGCGCCCAGCATCATTCTGGATCTGGGATACAGCGCCGCCAACGCGCAGCTTCTGAGTACGTCTACTTGGCCAGTGCCCCTTGATCCAGACCCGCCTATCGATCTCTTCATGTCCACAACCTAACGTCCCAGCCATCCCCATCTACATTGTCGCCGTGCTGAGCACGCTCTTCTTTGCCCGCCTGGCCGACCGGAAGCACTACCGCTACCCCTGCATTGTCATTCCGTTCTGCATCGGCCTCGTCGGCTTCGTGTCTCTGCTGTGCATTCCACACCCGCGTCTGCCCGGCCTCACGTATGCCTTTCTCTTCTTCATCCCGGCCGGCGTCTACCCGACGGTGGTCGGCGTCATTGCCTGGGTGGCCAACAACCTGGCGCCGTCGTGGAAGCGCGCCGTCGGCATGGCCCTGCTGATCTCGATTGGCAATCTGGGCGGCGCCATCGGCAGCAACATCTTCATCGACAAGCAGAAGCCGCGGTACTGGCTGGGCTACGGGTTCTGCCTCGGCATCTGCCTGGCGGCCATTGGCTGCGTCACGGTTCTGCGCCGCTCGTGGGAGAGGGAGAACAAGAAGAGAGACGCTCTCGACGAGGCCGAGATCATGGCGCGCTACACCCCCGACGAGCTCTTGGAGCTGGGCGACAGGTCGCCTCTTTTCCGGTATGTCAGGCCAGTCCCATGTCTGCTCGTTGTGCTACTAACCAGCCTTTCTCTACAGCTACGTCGTGTAAAGCAGGGAAACGATGACGGTCTGACTGCATCGAACATACATAGATCGTCTTTTGCATAGCTGTATCCATACGAAGCAAGCCCTGTTAGGCAGTGCCACTATTGCCAATGTTCCAGCCCAGCACCGCCGTACTTTTTTCTTCTGGCTGGTTTTCCTTTCGTTTGATTTCCAATGTATACTTCGTTCCTCCCTTCAAAATGGACGCGCATGAAGCCTAGCACAGCAAGATGCCCGTCCAAGGGGACGTCCAAGGGGACGACGTGAATTCAAACACAGGACATGTATCTGCTTCCGCTTCTGCTCGCTTTGCTACGAAGTCCCAAGCTTCCCGCTCAGCTCTGGGAGCCCTGTGATGCCTCGGGCACCATGACCCCGCAATTTTGAGGCCTACAGTCATCGGATGCGGTCTTGTGTCGCGATGGTGGGGCATCATGCAGTCTTCCATTTGCCGAACCAGGAAAGTGCAGCCACGTCGTGCGAGTCGTCCTTTCCGTTTCTGCAGGAACTTACAAAGGACAGGCCAGATGTCTGCATTGGGGTCTCTGGTGGACCCACATCTGCAAGCAGCCTTGTGTGGCCGTGGTTGCCTGTGTTTGCCTGTGTTTGCCTGCATAAAAGGACCGCTTGCCAACATCTCTTCCGCGTCGCGTAGCTCGGGGAAGATGCCATCGACCGGGCCCTTTTCTTGTTTGCATAGCGGCGAAACACCAGACAAGCGGTCAGGCCTGGCTGGATGTTGCGAGCCTGGCAAGACATGCCCACCTTGAAGGACCGACAACGCTGTTCTGTGAGGCTCTTTGATTTCCCCGATCTCTCCTGGCTCCTCTGATATCCCCACCCACCTCTCCCCGTTTCCCTTCCATCCACGGCCCGCCTGCCGCCATGGAGGTCTTCATGCGCAACGTGCCCGATGTGGGCGAGAAGACTCTGTCTGCGCTGCTCAAGCCCTTTATGGACAGGCTGGGCATATCCGAGCACGCCTACGACTGCCAGCAGCCCAGAAAGAAGAACTTTGCCTTCCTCACCTTCCTCTACCAACAGGACGGCCAGAAGTTCCTGGACAAGCATGGCGAACTGAACTCCGGCCAGAGGGCGCCTGGCCAGAAGGCTCTCTTCTCTGGCCGTTCGTTCTCGACTCCGCGTCTCACCTTGAACGGGGCGCAAGTGCGGTGCAAGCGGAGCAATCGTGAGACCCCCAATTCCATCACTCTCCGGGGCCTCCAGGAGCAGGTCGAGAAAGCCAAGCGGATGGCCGACAGGGCAGCGGCCGAAAGCGCAGCGGCGAAGCACGCGGGCAGGCTCCTCTCGCTCGGGTCGCCGCCGCCCCCCCAGGGACGGCTGGCCCTCGACTCGCCCTCGCGAGGCGGATCGGCACAGCGTGGCCACAGCGCCGACGACCGGGACGACTCGTCGCACAGCCGCGGATCCAGCCGCCACGGCCCGGAGCGCATACCGACGCTCGTGCTCCTGAGTCTCAGCTGCGGCTTCTACCAGTACGGCGACAAGGACCGGCTGCTCTACGTGGCCGAGACGACCGAAGAGCGGGGCGGCCTCGTCAAGTGTGGCCGCAAGACCCTGACCATCGAGCCGAGCGACGACACCATGGTGCGGGTGCCTCTCAGCTCCATCCAGGAGGCCGTCTGGTCGCCCGCCGGCGACATCACCCTCACGCTGCACACCGTGCCGCTGTTCTTTGCGCGTCATCCCGAAGCGCTGTCTTCGCCGCTGCGCTGGTCCCGTCTCGTGGCCCGGAACGCTGCGCACGCGGCCGTCGTGGGGGGCTGCCGCATCTACCGCCTCCGCGTGGTCCCGACCGAGGAGCTGGGGCGGTGCATGCGCAAGCTGGCGGACCTGCGTGTCATCTCGGTCACCCAGTTCGGCGTGCCCGTCAGCGTGCTGGGCGGCGGCCGTGGGGCCAGCAGCTTCGCCGGCAGTCTGCGGCACATGGAGCGCATCCTCCGCAACTTCATGGCCCAGGGCAGCCTGCCGTTCGGCATCCTCTACCAGCTGCAGGCGCTGGCCTACAACGCCTACCTGCACCCCGAGACGGTGTTGGGCATGGTCTGGCTGCTGGCCCAGCGCTGGAAGACCCGGCCCGTGTCGGTGCAGGCCATGCGGAACCTCTTTCCGGCCATCGACTGGCCCAGCCCGGAGCACCCCGACCCCGGCTACTTCCGGCCGGCGGCCCTCGTCGACTACCTCCTCGAGGAGGAGAACCGGCTGCAGAGCAGCCCCGCGTGCGGCCTCGTCCCGCCCGGCGACAACCAGGTCTTTGTGCACCGCGTCGTCGTGACCCCGTCGTGCATCACGCTGCACGGCCCCGAGCTCGAGTACCGCAACCGCGTCCTGCGCATGTACCCCCGCCACCCGGACTTCTTTCTGCGGGTGCAGTTCTGCGACGAAGACGGCCAGAACATGCACTTCACCAGCCGCGTCGACAACGACACCATCTACGCCCGCTTCCGCCAGACCATGACGGACGGCTTCCAGATTGCCGGCCGTCACTACAGCCTCCTCGGGTGGTCGCACTCGTCTCTGCGCGCCCACACGGTCTGGTTCTCGGCGCCGTTCACCGACGACACGGGCAGCCTGGTCACCGCGCTCAACATCAAGCTGAAGCTGGGCGACTTTGCCGCCATCCGCACGCCCGCCCGGTGCGCCGCCCGCATCGGACAGGCGTTTTCCGAGACCCAGTGGACCGTGCCGCTGCGGGCGCACGGCATCGTGGCCTGCGAGATCGACGACGTGGTCTCGGCCGACGGCAGCCGCGTCTTCAGCGACGGCGTCGGGTCCATCTCGCTGGGCGCCCTGCAGGTCGTGTGGTCCGTCACGGCGCTCAAGACGAATGCCACCTGTCTCCAGATCCGCTACGCCGGCGTCAAGGGCATGCTCGCCCTGGACGCGCGCCTCTTTGGCCGCGAGATCCGCATCCGGCCGTCCATGAAGAAGTTTGAGAGCCAGGAGACGGCCAACCTGGAGATCTGCGCCATGTCCTCCAAGCCCATCCCGCTGTATCTGAACCGCCAGCTGGTCAAGATCCTCGAGGACATGAACGTGCCGCGCGCCTGGTTCCAGAGGCTGCAGAAGAGCGCGCTGGACGAGCTGCGCTCCATCACCTCCAGCGCCTACAACACGGCCAGCTACCTCAAGACGCAGTGCGTGGCCACGTCCATCAAGCTGCACAAGCTGGTCCGGCTGGCGGGCGAGCTGGCCTTCGACTACCGCACCGACCCGTTCCTGCGCCGCGCCATCGAGGCCGTCCTCCTGCGCGAGCTGCGGCTGCTCAAGCACAAGGCCCGCATGTTTGTGCCCTGCGGCATCACCCTGTTTGGCGTCATGGACGAGACCGGCTTCCTGGACGAGGGCGAGGTCTACGTGGCGCTCGAGGCCAAGCGCGGCTCCAAGTCGCAGCGCTTCCGGGACCCGCCCCGGCCGGGCGACCGCATCCTCGTCACGCGCTCGCCGGCCCTGCACCCGGGCGACATCCAGTGGGCCTACCATACGCAGCCGGACAGCCCCGACCATCCTCTGCGGCAGCTGCAGAACTGCATCGTGTTCAGCGCGAAGGGCGCCCGCGACCTGCCCAGCCAGCTCAGCGGCGGCGATCTCGACGGCGATATCTTCAACATCATCTGGGACACGGCGGTCTGCGACTGCCCAGGCGTGCAGACGTACCAGGCGGCCGACTACCCGCGCCAGGCGCTCCAGGACATTGGCCGCGAAGTGACGGTCGAAGACATGGCCCAGTTCTTTGTGGGCTTTATGAAGACGGACTACCTGGGCGCCATTGCCACCCGGCACATGATTCTGTGCGACCAGAAAGACAAGGGCACGCTGGACCCGAACAGCATTTTGGTGGCCGAGATGCACTCGACGGCCGTGGATTTCTCCAAGACGGGCATCCCGGCCGACCTGAAGAAGCTTCCAGGAACGAACAAGTTCCGGCCCGATTTGTGAGTCGCGCATAGTGCAAAAACGTGCACACAGAGTTCGATATTAGTTGGATCATGGTCTGCGAACGGTTGCTAATCATGGCCGCGCGTTTTGTCAGCCTCTCCCCTGGCCCCATTGCCACTGTTTACGACAGACAAGACATCGAGCTCGACGAGTACAGGAAGGACGAGGATCCGAACCGCGACGACGATGGAGAGGCGAGCCTCGAGGGACCCGCATTCAAGTTCTACAAGTCCGAAAAGATCCTGGGCGAGCTGTACCGGGCCGTCGACGAGACCAAGATCTGGTACGACGTGCGGCGGTCTGCCCGCCAGCCGTCAACAGCCGCAGAGCGAGCGCCAGACTTTTACGATGCTTTCATCGCGTGGGCACGCGAGGAGTGTCGGATGCTGGGCTGTGGGAACCAGTGGAAGAAACGATTCCCGCAAGCTGTACAAGTCCGCGAAGCGTGAGTGCATGTTTGTCTCCTTTTATTCTTTTTCCTTTCTTTTTTCCTTCTTTCATTTTTGTCTCCTTTCTTTTTTCCTTCTTTCTTCCCCCTTTCCATATGATCAACTAAACAGCAACAGGTACGAAGACATGATGATCAACACCATGCACGACTTCTCGGAACACCCGATACAGCCCCTGACGGAACTGGAAGTGTTTATTGGCAGCATCATCAACCGCACAGGTGGCCAGACACCGCGCCAGCGGGACCGGTCGCGCAAGCTGCGCGACGAGTTTGAGAGAATCTCGTCCGTGGCGATGGAGCTGATGCGGCCGCGGGCGGCACGGGAAGAGTCCAGCCAAAGGGAGGGCCCCGTCCTGCAGGGGGGCGAGCAGAACAGATACAGTGCGTTGGAGCTGTGCCTGGCCTGTGTCCATCGGCCACCGTCGCAAGTGCGACCCCGAAGACGCAGGCACGGCATAACGATTGAATCCTTCTGGCTGGTGGCCGCATCGGCGCTGCTGCTGGAGATACAGTGGGTGCGCAACGGGCTGGTAGCAGAAGAGGCGGCCAAGGCAGAGATGCAGCAGCAGCAGCAGCAGCAGAAGCAGCAGTGGGAAGAAAAGTACGGGAGGGAGACGAGAGGGGGCGTGGGCTTGAAGCCGTACAAGTATGGAAGCTCGAAGCGCGCATACGAGAATCGCCAGACCAAGCAAATGGACACTCTGGACGCACAGGTGGCCAGGCTTGTGCTGGGGAGGGGAGCGGGGGGCCAGTAGGCGAGGAGGCTTGCACGGGGCTTCGCTGGAGGGGTCCGCTGGAGGAAAACGCAAGAGACGGGACACGCAGACGCAGTTCGGGGAAAGGAGAAAGGGCCGTTGTCGGCCAGTGCACAACTTCCCCCGCATTGCGGAGAGCATCTGACCAAAACACCGAAAATGGCCAACACACAACCCCGGAAACCGTTGCGGGGACAGGGGTGACCACGGACGTTCCATTCCACAACAAGAGCAAACAAATTGTGCCCAGAGACTCTGTTCCTTTGTCCATCCAGCAGACGACACCGACAAGCTGCTCGGGCAAACACTCGAGACAAGCCGCCATGCCCATCTACCATATAGGTCTGTTCACAACTCCTAGTTTCCCTTTTGGTCTGGAAAGCACTGCGTTCTTGCTCTAACGCCTCTCAGTCCTCTTCAAGCTCAAGCCGGGCGTGACCGGGGCGCAGATTGCCGAACTGCGGACCCTCGGCGAGGCCATGGTGGGCGTCGTGCCCGGACTCCAGAGCTTTGTCCTGGGAGCGCCGCTGAAGAGCACCGCCCACCGCGCGCAAGGCTTCGACATGGGCCTGTTTACCGTTCTGGACACGGAAGAGCAGGTGCTTGCCTATGCGGGTCACCCAGCCCATCAAAAGTATGTTCGTGCAGATGCTTTCGTTCGCCATGCCTATAGCCCCAGGAAGCAGGCTAACAGACTGTCAGAGTGCACAAGCTTCGAGAGTCGATCTGCGAGGATACGTTGGCCTACGACATGGTGGTATAGAATGTTAGCATGTATGTAGGATTGTCTGAAATGGACAGAGTAATGAGCCTGACAATGGGCATGAAGACGGACATTGTAGTCGACGTGCTTGCGTATCCCTGGAGAAGACGCGGCAAACCACCCAGAAACAGAAAACGGAAAACGGAAAACAGAAACCCCCGGTTTCACTCGCCTCGCAACTTCCCCAACTCCCAAGACAGCTTCTCCTCATTTCAGACGAGCCTCGGTCTCCGGAGGTGGAGGCGGGGACTGACAGCGCACGCGGAGAGGACCAGACGTTGTCCGTTGTACGCGGGAGGACAGCTTCAGCCGGGGCTCCCCGCCGCCATCTTCTCCGTGTCTAGTCTGCCGCTGTGCGTCCGATAGGGGAGACGGAACGGCAGCGGCGTGGAGGGAAGGATGCCAGTTGGAGACGACTTTTTCTCCCCAGAAATGGGCCTATTTGAAGGGAGGAGGGTTCCGGGACGGTAACCTGTGTTTTGTTTTTGTCTTGTTGGCATTTCAGAGCCGAGACGTACATCCACGATTGCATCCAAGAGTGCAACTCGCTAGACCAGTTGGCTATACAGATTTCACAGTGAAAACAAACGTCCCCCCCCCCCCCCATCCACGACCCAACCATGGCTGCCTCCACCGGACGACTCGCCGGCAAGATTGTCATTGTCACGGGCGCCGGCTCCGGCTTCGGCCTCAGCATTGCCACCGTCTTTGCGCGCGAGGGCGCCAAGCTGGTCCTCGGCGACCTCCGCACGGCGGGCGCCCAGGCGCTCGCGGACCAGCACCCGGGCCAGGTCACGCTGCTGACGATGGACGTGACGCAGCGCGCCGACTGGGACGCGGCGGTGGCGGCGGCGCGCGACCGGCTCGGGGGCCCCGTGGACATTGTGGTCAACAACGCGGGCACGAGCTACAAGAACAAGCCGACGCTGGAGGTGACGGTGGAGGAGTACGCGCGCTGCTTCGACGTCAACGTGCTGGGCATCTTCCACAGCGTGGCGGCCGTGTTCCCGGACATGGTGGCGCGCAAGGCGGGCGGCACCATGATCAACATTAGCAGCTGCGGCGCGTCGCGGCCGCGGCAGGGGCTGGTGTGGTACAATGCGAGCAAGGGGGCGGTCTCAAATGTAAGGGGGGGGAGGGGGCGAATGCAAGAACACCGCGGGACGGTCACCCAGGGCTAACACGGGGCGGCAGGCGACCAAAGGACTGGCCTTGGAGTTTGGTCCGCACCAGATCCGGGTCAACAGCATCTGTCCTTTGCTGTGCGGCACGGGACTGTATGTGTTCCCTTTTTTTTCTTTTTTCTTTTTTCTTTTTCTTTTTTTTCTTCTTTCTGTCTTCTTGTTTCCGTTCTTCGTCTTGTCCCATGCTGGCTACAAACTGACGCCCTGCAGGTTCGAAAGCTTTGCGGGCGTGCCCGATACCCCGGAGAACAGACAAAAGTTCCTGGGCAACGTGCCGCTGGGCCGGCTGACCGAGACCGTCGACGTGGCCAACGCAGCACTCTTCCTGGCCAGCGAGGAGTCGGCCTTCTTGACGGGCGTCAACCTGGAGGTGGACGGCGGCCGGACAATCTAGATGCCATAGCGTGGGCGCGAGATATTGAAAGGCCGCTGTGAGCTCGTTGGCATCGTTGGTGTCGGCTCTTGGTGTTGGCCGTCTGTGCCTCGATTCGTCCGACAGTCCACAATTTGAAAAGAAAAAGCAAAGAGGCTCGATCAAGACCATCCGTAGGCCACTGTATATATTTACATGAAATGATGTCAATCGTTCTTGGTTGTCCGTACACTGTCTTGGTTGGTTGGCTGTCCATTCATCCAGGGAGATCGTGTGTGGTCACGTGCTGCTTCCTTGCCCCCAAGAATGCGATCCCTTCCCCCCACCCAGAAAAACGTGGCCACGACCAATCCACAGCGATCACCACCCGCCTCGCTCCTGCACCAGCACACACCCACAGAGCAGTGACCCGAAACATTCTCTACACGACTAGGAAGCCATGGCCGAACTGGCAGACGACCCGGCAGCAGCTGCGGCCGCCGAGAGGGCCGCCGCGGCAGCCAGGAAGCGGAAAGAGCGCCGCGAAGCCAAGATCCGGGCCGGCGGCTCCGACCGACTCAACAAGATCAGCGGCATCGGGGGCGGTCTGCAACGGGGTAAGCCGGGGAGAGGAAGGAGGGAAGAAACAGGACCATGCGAGAGTGGGCTCTTCCTGCAGTACTGACCGTCCATCCCAAAGAAACCCCCCAGCCCAGCCCTTCGCCGCAGCCGACCGGCGCCTCCTCCTCTGCGTTCCCACCACCACCACCACCTCCACAAGAACACGCCGACCCTGCCGAGGTCGACATCTCGGAGCACTTTTACGAGCCCAAGGTCACACAGCGGACAACGACAACAGCCGATGCCGCCGTGGCGGATGCGCAGCTGCGGGAGCTTCTGGCTCTGCAGCAGCAGCAGCAACAGCAACACCAGCAGCCGCAGCCACCGAACCCGTTCCTGTTTGGCGACGGCACCGGCAATGCCACCGGGCCTCCGGGCTTAGACGGCAACGACCCGATGGCTGCCATGCTGAACCAGATGATGGCCGCCATGGGGGGCGCCGGAGCCGGAGCCGGAGCGAACGGTGCCGGTGCCGGTGCCGGTGCCGGTGGTGGTGGCTTCCCAGGCATGCCCGGCTGGCCCCCCCAAGCGGCGGCGGCCCAGACACAACGCCGACAACAGCCGCCATCGCCGTCCGCTCTGGCCCTCGGCTCGTCGGTCCCCGCCGCCCTCTGGCGCCTCGTCCACTTTGCCGTCGCCGTCTCGCTCGGTCTGTACGTCGCCCTGGCCACGCCGTTTGCCGGCACGCAGAGCGAGCGCGAGCAGGCGGCCGCGGCTGCGGGCGATGCGGCCACGTACGGCAGCGACGAGGACACGGCGGACTTTTTGCTGCACAAGCGGTACTTTTTCTACGCCTTTGCGACGGCCGAGACGGTCCTGCTGACGAGCCGGTTCTTCTTGGAGCGGGGGCTGGGCGGGATGACGGGCAGCAGCAGCAGCGGCGGCGGCGGTGGAGGGCCTGGGGCCAGTATGCTGAGCATGGGCATGGGGATTCTGCCGCCGGCGATCAAGCGGACGGTGGAGATGGGGATGCGGTACTGGCATATTTTCAGCACGGTCCGGTCCGACCTGTTGGTGTGCATTTTCGTGTTGGGCGTGTGTGCGTGGTGGCGGGGCTAGGCAAGACAGCAGGTGTGAGAGGGTGAAAAAAAAAAGAGCAAGAAAACATTGTCATTCTTCATGTATATCTATATGGTGTTATGCTTTTTTTATACCACAATAACAACAACATCCCAGTAGTGTTGGCAAACGCTTGCGCAAGAAACCAATTTTTTTGATACATGCGAAAGGACAGGCGAGAAAAGAAGAATTGCAACAGATGAAACAAGAAGACAAGCAGAATGTATTACAACAGCATACCCAAAGAAAAAGGACAGGCAGAGAAGAAAAAAAGATGGAGCAGACTGGCAATTTTTCCATGCGCCAAAGGAGATTATGAAGACATATATAGACCCAGAAGGCCGGAAGAAGAGTAGATTGAAGAAAGATTCAAAGATTTGCGAGCGCGAGACACACTCAAGCAAGGGGATGCAGAATGCTCGGGACCTAGCGAGGACCCAAGACCAAAGACCCAAAGCCCAAAGAGAATCGAGCGAAGCGAGGACCCAAGACCAAAGACCCTGATCACGGAACGAGCACGGTGGACAGCAGACTGCCCATGAAGCCCCGGACGCGCTTGGGGTTCTCGTGGACGGCGGTAAAGACGACGGCGGTGCTGGCGGCAAAGGCCAGGGTCTCCAGCCACTGGCGGTCCATGGGGTAGCGGCGCGGCATCAGGGTGCCGAGGGCGCGGGGCGCCACAAACAGGGCCATGTCCTTGCGGCGGCTGGCCGTCTCGACGACGATGCTCCAGCCGCACAGGAAGCAGCCGGCGGCGGTGCAGAGCCCGCCGTCAATGGCATTGCGCACGGCGGCCGACGTGCCCAGGACGCGCGGGCCCAGGCGCGTGCGCATCAGACACACGCCGTAGTAGAAGAGCGTGATGAAGGTGCCCAGAAAGGCGGACGAGCGCATGGCCGACAGGACGGCGCGCAGCAGGCCGCGGGCGTTGCGGTGGCGGCGGCGGGACACCATGACCAGCAGGCTCAGCGGCAGGTAGGTGGCCATGGACCAGCGCCACGAGCGCACAAAGCGCACGAGGGCGTGGTACTCGCACGAGGGGCCGCAGTCCATGTGCACCATGGCACACGGGAAGGGCACCGTCTGCGCCGGGTCGCCCCAGGCGGCGGGCCACCCGTAGTCGGCGCACATGCCCTCGAGCAGGCGCGCGTCGGGGCCGCAGTCCTCCGTGTACCGCAGGCCGCCACGGCGGCACAGACGCAGCGCGTCGATCAGCCGGTGGTCGACCGCGGCGGCCGTGGTGATCCACTTGTCGTACGTGGGCGGCAGCTTCCACGGCAGGTACATCCAGGCCCACATGATGAAGTAGTTGGAGGCAATGAACAGGGCGGAGTCGGCGCCGCGGCCGATGAAGGCCTCGAGGGGCGACCATGGGGACTTGCGGCTGCTGCTGCTGCTGCTGCTGCGGCTGCTGCTGCCGGCGGCCCCGACCCGGCGGGCCTTGTAGCGTGCCCACAGCTCGCCGATCAGCACATCGGCAGCACGGGTGACGGCAAACAGGGTCAGGTCGAGGGTGCGGCCGGCATAGTGGACGGTCTTGGTGGTGGTGGTGGTCTTGCGCTCCTTGACGTCGCCGGTCGCCGGGTCGACGGTGACGGACTCGCGGCTGTCGACGACGGTGTCGGTGAAGCGCGGCGACTGGGAGGTCTGCAGCAGACGGAGGCTGCAGCAGGCGGCGATCAGTGTGCCCAGGAATCGGGCAATGCGAGCACGGGCCAAGGCGGAGACGGCAGGTGCCCATCGGGCAAGGAGACGGCGGAAGGGGATCTGGGGTGACGCACGTTGGTGTTAGCAAGGGAGAGAGAGGAGGGGGGCAGATGGGGCCGATCGATGGACGCGGTACAAAGAGACGTTGGACAGGGAGGAGGAGGCACTGGGGCTTGCTGGCTGGGACGGTGAGGATGCCCGGTGTACAGGTGGAGTCACGACTCGAGTGGATTCGGGTGGCTGCCAAGGATGGCACGATGTGTTGCAAGGAGGAGAAGCTGAAGCCACGGAAGATCCGAGGGGATCTGTTGGAATGGTAGCGGTGGGGGGGGGGGCGAGAGACTGGGGAAACGCGGGGGGAGGAAAGATGGGGAGACGGAGAGATGGGAACGGGAGATGAGGGCGACGATCCGGCAGAATAGACTAGCGGGAGCAAGGGGGCCAGCCAACAGACGGGAAGTAGACAATGTCCAAGGAAAAGGGGGGAGCAATAGAAGTCATGGGGCCGAGTCATGAAGTCATGCCATGGAGAATGCCATGGATCCTATGATGGGGACAGCGAATGCCATGGACCCAGCGATGGAGAATGTCATGGGCCCTGTGATGGAGAATGTCATGGATCCCGTGATGGAGACTACCAGTCATAGGAGACTACCAGTCATAGGAGACTGCCAGTCATAGGAGAACCCCAGAGAAAGGACAGGCCACAGTCCAGGCGTGGTATGGCTCACCTCAAAGAGAGTGCTGCCGCCGACGAGAGCCGCGCAGAAAGCAGGGAAGCGGTGGATCTCCAGGCCGCTCCGGAGGATGCGGGCCACCGAGCCCCGGAGATGAGCGAGAGACGCCGTGTCGGGCCGGCCGGGCTGGCCGGCCGGCGGCGTGCCGTCGGCAGCCGCCCGGCGACGCCTGCGGCGGTAGGCGAGGGCAAAGGCAACCAGCGTCGACAGCAGGCGCGGCGCCACCGTGGAGGCATAGCCAAGCAGGTACGCTCGCGCCAGGGGCCGCAGGGCTGGCGGCACGGCGAGCCTGTGGGCGCCTGCTGGGCCTGGGCCTGTGCCTGGGCCTGTGCTGGCCATGCCTGCTGCTGGCCACCTGCCAGACACAGGCCGCAGGCTGCTCCTGGCCGAGGGACCTGCATTCGGCTGGGCAGAAGAAGGCATATGGCGTTGCCCGTGCATGCAGCATGCACGCGAAAAGGAAACCAAAAAAGCAAGGAAAAGCAAAAAGCAAGACCAAAAACAAAAAAAAAAAAAGGTGCAGGTGCCGCAGGCCTGTGAAGGGGGGCCAGGCGTGCGTGATGTGGCGCGAGGCGTGTGCAGAGGGGGGGGGGGGGACGGCGTGAGAGCGTGAGCGCGTGAGAGAGGGCGCGCGAGAGCAGAGTGTGCGTGGGATCGTGTAAGTTGGAAATAGCCCGACTGTGTGTGTGTGTGTGTAACTGGGGGCGCGTGCGTGTGCAACACCGCAGGAGATGACAGAGGCAGGAGGAGCGACCAAGACGGGAGGAGCGACCGGGGACGGCCAAAACAAGGAGCAGCGAAAAGACCAGACGAAGCCCCCAAAGCCCACACCAAGCCCAAGCCCAAGCCCAAGCCCCAAAGCCCCAAAGCCCCAAAGCCCAGAAAAGCCGGCACTAGCTTCTCAGCAGACCAGAAAATAGAATTAAAAGGCCCCCTAAAAGGACACAGGCTTCAGCAGCACCACCTCCAGGAACAAGGAACACCAACCAGGTGTCTCGTGATTGTGCTCCCCTTTTTTTAGTCTAGTTATTACCCCGTCTTTTTTTTTGGCCCTTATCAAAACGGCCGTGCCTGGCTTGGCCCAGCTCTCTCAATGTGATGTGTGTGTGTGTGTGTGTGATACACTTTTCCCCCTTGTGCCAGGGCCGGACCGGCGTGGAGGCACCGTCGCGGACAAGCTGGGCCCAACCAGTGGCGGATCACAAGCTAACGTGGAAATGCCGAGAGCGAAAGAGTGCGAGAGAGAGAGAGAGAGAGCCTCTTCCGAAGGGCAATGCCGTTCGTGAAGCCGGGGATGGGATGAGGGGAAACCAAGAGTGGGAGAAGAAAAAAAAAAAAAAAGGCACGCCGGCCCAGCTGAATAAAAAAAGGGGAGCTAGCCAAGGCCTTTTCTTTTCCTTCAACTTGCTGCCCCTCCCAAAATCCGGGGGCGGGTCTGGGGTCTAGTATCTTGCCGCGTTGTGGTGGGTGGGTGTTGCTGATTGTGTTGGGCGGGATGGGCAAGGAGGAAGACAATGTGTGTGTGAAAGTTGCGATGTCGTTCGTTTTGCGTCGCGGCCCGGGGAAAGACAGAACGCGATAGGCTGGCACAGACACGTGAAGCTGCCCGCCCCCCCAAAGTGGTATGGAACTGGTTCTTGCTGACTTTGTACACGGGGCGCAACTGGGGCGCGCCTTCCCTGCAGAAGTGTGGCTGGAGCACAATGACGACACCGCTGAGGATATGGGGAAACTGCAACCCGCCCAATCGATGACATCACGTGATGGAAAGCTGGTTTCGAGCCCGCTGCGAGTACGGCCCAGTCGCACAACAAGGAAAGCATCCCGTATTTCTGCCAACGTCGGTTCCGTCCACGCGTCCGTCCCGCGTTACACTCTCGGCCAGAATAGGAAGGACCGTCCTCCCACTCCCTTCTTCTCCCAGAAGCCTCCGCATCACCACCCTCTTGTCCGCACTCTCTCTTCCAGCCAAACAGGAAAAGCGCGCGTCACCGGCCACCTGACGGGCGCTCCAGGTCGGCGAAGTGGACAAGAGCGGCCACGGATGCCGTATTTCTCGTACGACGAGTATGTATGTACCTGGCACGCTTTTCGGGACGAATGGTTTTCGTGCTGAACGGACAATGCTACCAAAGCCCATGTACTAGAGTACGTGGTCGTCCATGCAGCTTGTGGCTGGAAACTGACAGCTCGCCGCTTGGATTCAATGGGAGAACTGATGGGTTAGGGGCACAGAACACAATAGTCAAACCAGTCCACGGACGTTTGTTTCTATGGGTGGACGGACGGTACTACATACTCGTAGTACGTACGAGCACGAGCTACTAGTCAACTATCGTATATTTTCCGGGAGAATAAGGTGTGAACAGGGGTCAAGAAAAGAAGAGCAAAAGAAATTACACCCTGATTGGGTAACACCCGAAATGTGGGGCGCCATGTCGGCTCGGCTGGTCGATCTCGGTGGCATGTGAAAGTGGATATCACTTGTAAGTGGATATTGCTTGTAAGTGTACATAGTAGAGGCACACTCGTACATTCTGTCTAGAATACCTCCGTCTCTACGAGTACGAGAGACATCGACGGGCGTTGGCGAATATCGTTGAAGAGTCTTGATAAACATTGCAGAAGAAAAAAACAAGAACCCGAAAACGCACCGCATCGTATACGAGAGTCAAGCTCTTCCGTTGGACCGTAACTCCTGTGTGCCTGACTTGCTGTCCCCGCACACTTGCATTTTGCTCCTTTTTCAAGCTTTCCGGGGGCTTTTTTTTGTTTTTTTAAAAGTTTGCCTGCTTTTTTCTGGTATTCCTGCCCTTTCTTGACTGGCAAGAAGGCAAAGATATCGCCTTCTCCTGCCTTTCTGGCTTCTGCAGTCGCCCATTGGCTGCATGGAAGGATTAGGCAATGTTGAACCCCTGTTGGAAAGTACCGCCTGCACCCTGTTTTCTCGGTGTTGGATGTGCTTGACGATTTCCTTGCTTTTCTCGCCTGCATGGCGTTCTTTTTACGCCGCCTTTTGCGTTTTTGCGCGTAGCTGGGGGGGCATTGCTTTTTGGGTCGCACGTACGTTCGCCGTGCTTACAACGCAATGTATTGCCATGTATCCCCCTTGGCTGGCCTTTTTCTTTTGGCTGTGCCGCCTTCTCCCATTTTACAGCCTTTGCTACCTTTGCTGTCTTTGCTGTCTTTGCTGTCTTTGCCTAACTTGCTTACGCCATGTCTGTGTCTCGATGGGGAATGGGTGGAGCTGGCTGATCGAGACTATTGTTCTTTCATTCTTTCTGCAGGCGGTCACTCCTGAATCCCTGCTCTCATGCCACCGGTGTGAGGGGCAGGGCGGGTGTGCGTTGAAGCGTATTGGTGCTCTGAGTTTCCTTGGAAGTCTTTTTGGAAGTCCCCCTGCCAATGTAAGATTTTCTCCATCCCCAAACTCTACCATCTCAACATGCGAAGAGAGGCCGTGATGCTCCGTTGTCCATGTCAATTTTGTCTGAGCCGATGCATGTGAAACCCCCCAGCTTCTTCTGTCGTTCACGTCTCCAGGCCTCCATGCAGGTAGAACTCACCGCACTCCTCGTCTCTCTGCTTATATCCAACCGTAAGAAACAGTGTTGCATCCATATCCACCAGGGGTGCAGGGGGTGTCCCCGGCCTGGCAGACAGGTCGAGGAGGGATGGCAGGGCTTCCGTATCTCCTATCTAACCACTCGTGGGGGGGGGGGCGGCTAATGTTGTCTAACCGCGCTGGTTGGGGTGTCCTGTAGGTGTCCTGTATTCGTACTCGTAGGTGTCATAGCGGTGTTGTGGAGCGCGGTGGAGGTCTGGAGGTCTGGAGGTCTGGAGGGCGTGGTAGATGCCTGGGATCATCGTGGAAACATCCATACGTGTCCTGGCGTCTTGATACCTTGGACCAACAGTCGGTACCCCCCCTCCCTTTGCCTTCACTTGGTATCCTTTTGATCTAAACTAGTCCTGCCCCGGACCGGCTTGGTCTGTCCGCATTCCTGCTGGGGTTCCCCGCGTTTTCCCCAAAAGAAATGCCAGGAGTCCAACAGCGCAACCGCCGTGACCATGCACAGGGAGGGAGGGCCGGCGATGGTCAGCAAAAGAAAGGTGCACAGGATACGCCAGGAGAGCGACCAAGGAGGCCGCAGACGGCACCGTTTTGCCCCCTCCAGCAATGTAACCAGAGGCAATCAAACCTATCGAGATGACCTAGGCATGAACAGGAAAGACCAGAAATGGCTGAAGGTGGCTAGAATTGACCACAAAAAGCCCGAAGGGGAAATAGACTTGACCACAGGGATGGCAGCCCAAACGCCACAAAAGAAAGTTTCACCGAAAAGACCAGTCTCGTACGATGGAGGCAGAGTAAGGCCCCCGAGGGCAGAAAGAGAGAATCCAGGAGTTGAGGGAGATGGGCAAAGAAAGGACAGCAGGCAAAGAAGGCAGAAATAAGTTACAATAAAATAAAAATAAAATCAGGGGAAAGAAGGAAGAGGCAGCCGGCGCTGTCTAGTCAGATCGCCAGACAAACGCGGGCATTCGGGAGACGGAGGCAGACTACTGGCAGATGATGTTAGTGAGAAGACGGCCAGATGAGCCAGGCGACTAGGCACCCGAAAGAGAGGCATATTTTCTTTTTGCTGGCCTCGCTTCCCCAGCTGCGCGAGCACGTCACTCAGCTGGGGATAGCCTACACAGAAAGCCGCCGAGATTGGGCAGAGCTGAAGAGGACTGTGCTTTGGGGGCACCTGGCTGCATCTGGCTGCATCCGGTGGCAGTGGTGGCATTGCCATTTTGATGCTCTACTTTTCTTTTTCTCTGGAGAAATGCTCTTTTCCGTGGTGCTTGCGCGGATGCTTGCTGTGGATGCTAGGCGGCATTGATTGCTGGAGAGTTCCAGTGCCGTGTGGTGTTTTCTGTGTCTTGGCCTTTTTCTTTTCTTTTATCTTGGTCTTTTATTGGATTGGCTTTCTTATTTTCTTATTTTCCTCCCTTTCCTTCTTTAGCGATTTACATTCTTAATTTCTTCTTTTCCTCCCTTTCCTTCTTTGACTGCTTTTTCCTGCACTTTATTGCTCCTTTCGCGGCCGCGCGCAGACTTTTGGTTGTTGGCTTATGGCGTCTTGTCGCAAGCTGTTAGTCTGGTCTGGTAGTCTGGTCTGGTAGTTGGCAGCCTGGTAGTTGGCAGTGTAATCTGGTCTGTTGTCGTTGGTCTGTTGTCGTGTGCTCGGGTAATATTCCAGTCTGCATCGTTCCTTCTCCTTCCAGTCCTGCTGCTTCCTGCACTGTTCCCACCTGTTCTTTCCCTGTTCCCCGCGGTTGCCATTTCTCCACAACGCTGCTTGTATACGCAGTGATTGGCCATTGTCGATCGTTCCTTCCTGTCGATTGGGCAGGACTCGAGACGCCTAGCATTCCGCAAGAGGCAGTCGCCCAAACCACATCCACTACGCAGACGCCGAAAGTCCAGTCTGCCCGGCTTGCCTCACGACCGCCATCCACGGCCTCTAATTAGCAACCCAATAGTCAGCTCGCATTCCCCCCATGATTCCCTCTAGCTGCTTTCCCGCAAGCTTCCCGGAACCGCCCATTCTAATTCTCGTCCCTTACCGTTTCTTTTCTGGCTTTCATTCCTCCGCTCCAGTGCCCACCAACTAACTAGATCACTAAAGCCCACGCCGTCTCCCAGGATCGCCGCCTGCAGAGAGGCGGAGAGGAGACGGATTAGGCTCCCTTCCCCCTCCTTTTGGCGGGCTTAGTGTGTCGTTTTTAGCGCGCGTGTTAGTGGCTTGCAGTGTCTGTTGTGTCTGTTACGGCTGCGATGTCTGTTATGTCTGTTGTGGCCTGCAGACAGACCCTCAGCTTTCTTTAGGCCGCCTCCCATAGGTTGCGCTACACAGCTCTTCTTGGTCAGGCCCGCTCTTTCCGCATGGGTCCAGTCTGTTCGCCCCGTCGTTCCTGCCGATTTCCAGCGCCACCCTCCTCCAGTGCCATTCCCCAGTTTTCTGGCCTGCCGGCGGTCGCTCCTGCTTCTCTTATTACTTGTTATGGGCCTCCCTTTTTCTGTCCCTTCCTGTTCCTCGCAGTCTCCCCATAAAATAAATTTCCCTCTTTCACATGTGCAAATTCTGCGCCCCCGCCAATTCTCCGCAAATTCCAACGCACTCACACCCTCACGACGCTTCGCTGCTCGCGCTCCCTTGCTGCCACACACACACACACGCTCTCTCTCTCTCTCTCGGGCCATAAGGCGATCAAGAAACTCAAACTGTGCACTTCCCCAGCACGGCGCGGCTACCCCAGGCCACCCCGTCTGGCGGCACCCCCCCTCCTTTCCCAGTCACCCCTCCCGAGAAGGCCAAAAGAAGTCAAGTTCGCCAAGTCCCTGTCTGGGGCCTTTTCTGCCTCTTTTTGCCTCGCAAAGCAGCAAGCAAAAAGCAAGCAAAGCGCAAATCCCCGATTTCAGATCGGCAGCCGGCGGGTGCGTGCGCCTTCCCTGCGTCCACCTGCCTCTGGCATCCCAGCCTGCTCTCTGGACAAATAAGACCGGACGCGCCTGCCGATCCTCTCAACCTGCCTGGTCTGCTCGACCGGCCTCTTCTTCTGCATTCCTCGTCCCGGATTGTACATATAGGATTCGCGAGATCTGGATCCTCTTGCTCCTGTGTTTCTGCGAGACCCTTCTTTCTGTCTTACTCTCGTCTGCGCGCCGTCCACTCTTCTCTCCACTCTGTGTCTCTCAACTTGTCTCGCGACTTGTCTCTCGACTTGTCTCTCAACTTGTCTCTCGAATTGTCGAACTGTCTCGCGACCTGTCTCTCTCATCCCTGCTCCGTCCATCTTACTCTTCCCACTGTCCGACATCATCTCTCCCTTTCCCAGCAAATGCGCCCTCCCTTGCTCTAGAAGCCCGTCCAGTGTCCACGTCTCTCGTCAGCTCCCCAGATCGCCCGTCCAGCCGCGTCCATGCTCGCTGTACACCAACGACCACAGGCCATGGCTTCGGAACGTCTCTTGACGGATCCTGACCCAGCGATGCCGTTTGGATGTGAGTGATTTTCGTTCCGTGCCAGTGTCTCTCTTTTTGTATTTCTGTCGTCCTGTATTTTTTTGTTTTTTGCTTTTCTGTTTCTCTGTTTTTCTATTTTTCTCTTTTTTCCACATCACGATACCACAATATCTTCAACGTTCTGTGTCTTGCTGCCTCTTTTGTTTTTCTTCTTCGTTTTTTTCCTCTTGTCCCCCGCTCCCGCGCTCTGTCTCCCTCTCTGACCTCCCCAGACTCCGTTGATGATTTCCCCTTCCAAACGGCTCCCGATCCTCCTCCGGGCGCTCCGCTCCTCTCCGACACAGAGCAGAAGGCTCTAAACCTCTTCTTCGAAGACATGACCTCCGACGCGCCCACATATTCGACCGGCACGCCCGGCGGGCTGATGTACAGCGAGTGCTGGATGGATCTGCCGCCCCAGTTCATGGGCTCGACCAGCTTCTATGGCCACCATCCAGACCCTCTGTCGTCGCCGACGGCCAGCGACTTCATCCACCAGGTCTTCCCCGACTTGGCCACCATGTCACAGTCGCTGGCCATGCCGCCACCGCCTCCCCCACAGCAACAGCACCAGCAGCAGCAACAGCAACAGCACCAGCAACAGCAACAGCAACAGCACCAGCAACAGCACCAGCAACAGCAACAGCAACAGCAACAGCACCAGCAACAGCGCCGGCAGTCCGTGGCCGGCTCCGCCCCGAACCCGGTATCCCTAGCTGCTCACCACTCGCCCATCTCGCCCACCGCGCCGTCCTCGGCCACTATGGTCCATCCCGCCATCCTGCGCCGCGCCTCGGCCATCGACATCCCTCCGCGCCCCTCCGCCGAGGTGCTCGAGGCCGCCTCCGTCCTCCAGAACGGGCCCATCATGCGCTCCAACAGCCTGCACCACTTCGAGAACATGCCCACCCTCATCCAACACCACGACGCCGGCCTCGTCATAGCCGCTGCTCGCCCCCCCTCTTCCTCCGCCGCCACGGCTTCTCCGACCCCCCTGGCTGCCCCTCTCCTCCACGATCCCAGCCAGTCCGGCGCCGTCGGCATCCTCCAGTCGCACAGCCCCAAGCCCCGCACCCAATCGATCCCGGTCTTGCAGTCGCCTTTGGGCGAGCACGACAACACCTTCCACGACATGATGTTCGGCAAGCCCGCCTACGACCAGCGCCAAATACGCACCGCCCTCTCCACTGCTCTGCGCTGGGGGTCCGACGAGAGCTTCAACCACGTCCAGTTTACGCCGCTGAGCGAGAAAGAAACGTCCGATGCTCTGCTCGAGTCGCACATGAAGCACATGGACTGCCTGGAAGTCAGCCGCAGCGCCAACACCACCCGGCCGTCCAGCCCCATCTACAACGGCGAGATGAACCCCCTCAAGCTCAAGACCCGGACGGCCTCCATGGTTGCCGACTTTGCGGAGGCCCCCCACGGCCGCAGCACGGACATGTCGCCACGGAAGCGCCGACGGGTCAAGGGCCGCAAGGACGACGGCGCCGACTTTCTGAACGCGTTCGACGAAGAGGTGATCTACGGCGACAACGAAGAGGCTCTGGTGGATGAAGAGGACGCTGCGGGCGCCTTTAATGGAGGCAGCACCGTGGCCAGGCCAAGAAAGCGCAAGTCGCGCACGTCGGTCACCGGCAACATCTTCCCCCTGTCTCCCTCCTCGCCGCAGCAGCCTCCGATGGGGAGCTCGGACGGCTCGGTCGACACTCCAGCCCGCCGCCGCCGGTCCACCGCTGTGCAGTCCAAGCAGCCTCGCGAGAATCTGTCTGAGGAGCAGAAGCGCGAGAACCACATCAAGAGCGAGCAGAAGCGGCGAACCCTGATCAAGGAAGGCTTCGACGACCTCTGCACGATCATCCCCAGCCTGCACGGCGGCGGCTTCAGCAAGAGCGTCATGCTCTCCATGGCCGCCGACTGGCTCGAGGACCTGCTGCGCGGCAACGACCGCCTGCGGGAGCAGATCCGCATGCTGTAAAAGAAGGATGCTCTTGCCCAGCACGCCCTTTCCCCTTTCTGCCCCTCTTCCTCATTCTCTCTCTGTTGTATGTAGTTGCATTCTTTTCCCGTAATCATGCCCCCATGTCATAACTTGCTGCATTGCATGCGTTCCCCGCCGAGGCAAATCTCTCTTCCCTTGTTTATGTGTGATGTGTGGCTATCTGCTTGGGTTTCCTGTTTCCACGTCTTTTTTTCGTGGGGGGTTTCTTTTTTGGTTCTTGCAGTGCTTTCTCTGTTCTCTCCCTTGCGTTTACTGTTTTCTGTTGATTTAACCGGAGTATGGATACATGGACGGTCTCTTGCTGCGGTGGAAACGCAACATACGGGGACAAAGTGAAAGGGACAATATCACTCTGGGACGGTTTTGTTATTTCCTACCTTTTCTGTTCTCTCTTCGTTTGGTTTCTTCTGTCTGTTTATTGCTTATTCCCCTCCTATACCTGTTCGAGTAGTACATTGCAAAGCACAATGCGCATACGCCAGCCTGTTATCAGACCACGAAACTAACAACACACCTGCCACATTCGAATTGCCTCTTGTCTCTGTTTCGTTTCTATTCGTCTTTGTTTCCATCTTGACCCGCATGCATTGTCCTTTGTTTTGGGTTAGCAGTCCTGTCCAGTTTGCTCGCCTTTGCCTTTTTTCTGGGTGGGCTTAATCGGCATCATCCAAGGAGCGCACAGTCGGAGGAATCCTGTTTTTCACCACGCTGTTTATGATTGCGTGCTTTTACGTTTGGCTATCTAATGTTATTGTGCGCGTGTGCGTCTTGTTTCGCACTGCTTGTCGTACTTGGTCCATACTTGACATTTCTGTGTAGTCCAACAGATATCAGAGCAGAAAGAGAAACCATGGTGTCTATCTCCTGCTGTACAGCCTATTGCGGCTTTTCCATCGCAGCTGCAGCTTCCTTGCTGTGTCTTTGGGAAGTGTCGGCTGTAGGTCGTGTCAGTCCTTTCTCGTCTCTGGCCGTGATCATCGTCTGCCCTTTTCTCATATCTGGCCACGGTCACCCATCGCCCAGCAGGTGGTATCGCTCGTGTGCTGCCATGGCAAACACGGGCAACAAGTGTCCACACTGCGGACAGGCTTCCCATTCGCCCTGCTGGTCTTCCGGGGTCTCTTCTCCCGCGTCCCAGCCGTCATCGCTGTCGTCGCTGTCGTCGCCCACCACAGCATCCTGGACACCGCTCCGGACACCACTGTCGTCGTTCTGCCCCGCCTTCCCCAACGCGTTGCCCATGTCCCTGCCGGCCTCTGGAGGACGACGGCCATACGCGCCGCCTTCCTGGCCGCGCCGAAACAGCGACGCAATGTCGTCGCCGCTGCCGGCCACGGGCACCATGTTGGCCACGCACACGTTGAGCAGACCCACGGTCCACGCGGGCTTGCCGTCTGTTGGGTCTTTTCGGTCTTTTCGGTCTTTTTTGTCCCGTCTGTCTCTCCCGCCGCTCCCTGCGTCGCCCGTGGCCTCGCCCGCCTTCCGCCGGTCCCCGGTCCAGCTCCGGCCGCCAATCTGCACCTCGGACGCCAGCCTCCGGTACATGGGCACCAGGCTCCCGGCCACCAGGCGGTCGACAATCTGCTCCGGCGGCGTCGCCAGGTTCAGCACAAACCCCGGCAGCGGCTGGCTCCGGCTCGTCCGCATAAAGTGGTACACGGGGATCGCCGGCGACGTCTCGGTCGCGGGGACCTGCGGGCGGATGGAGAGCCGCAGCGTCTTGGGGCGGACCATCCAGCGGCGTCGGGTTCTGGTGTCCTCGCTGGTGTCCTCGTTGGTGTCCTCGGCTCCCTCGGCTCCCTCGGCTCCCTCGGCTCCCACAGCCACCAGGTCCATGTGCATCCGCCGCAAAAGCGAGGCGGCCAGCTTCGTCAACTCGGCGGCAATGGGACCCGCGGCGTCCGGCTTCAACAAGTTCTTTCGCAGGCCCGCGTACGTGTCCTCGATGCTGATCTGCGCCGGCACCACGGTCGCGGCCTTGACCGGGCTGTCGTCGACGCCGTGCAGCAGCGCCCATGCCACCGCGCCCGTCGGGACGTTGCCGTGGCTCGCACGCGCCCCCGATCCAGGGCCCGTGCCCGTGGTGCTACTGCTGCCGTTGTTGCTGCTGCTGCCCAAGATGGAGTCAAGCACGTAGGCAGACATGCCGGGAAAGCACCGTACGTCGCCCACTGTGACAGTCGCCGGGTCGTTGTTCTCTTCGTCCTCGTGTTCTAGACCTTCTCCTTCTCCTCCTCCTCCTCCTCCTGGCTCGTTCGCTTTCTTCCTCGTGGCCCGCTTGGCGGTCAGAATGTACTGCGACAGCAAGGACGAGGTCTTGAACCCAATGCCCGGCACGCTGCGCAGCGGCAGCGGGTCCATAAACGCCCGCACGGCGTCGTCGCTGTCGGCCGCGCTCAGCATCAGCGTCTGGTTGGCCGGCTTGTTCCTCTTGCCCGCCAGCTTGGCCAGCAGCTTGCTGGTCGCGATGCCCGCCGAGGCCGTGTAGCCCGCCTCGTGTTCGAGGTGGCGCCGCAGGTGGGCAGCCAGGTGCGAGCCCAGCAGCAGGCGCAGCGTGAGGGTGTCCTCCTCCGCCTTGTCGTCGTCGTCCTCCTCCTTTATCGACGACGGGTAGGACGACGCGAGCGAAAAGAACGAGGCGGGCAAGGACGCAGGCGGGTCGTCTGACACGGGCGGTTCCGCTGCTCCGGGACCAAAGACGCACCCCGTGATCGACCGCGCATCAAAGGCAAACCCCTTCTCGGGATCCTGCTCCGACAGCTGGAAAAACGCATGTTCGCGTCCTCGCCCGCCCTCGCCCGCCGGCGGCAGACACTCCATGTTGTAGTCCACCAGCCGCGTCACGTCCACAAAGACCTCGTCCAGCCCCAGCCGTTCAATGGCGGCGCCCGGGCCCACCACGCCGCGCACCAGCCGGTACAGCTGCTTGGACGCGTCCCGGAACGGCGACAGGTCCTCGCCGTCCACCAGCACCAGGTCCGGACACACCTGCCGCGCCTCGGGGATGCGCATCAGCTTGCGCACGCCCAGCCCGCGCGCCACGTAGTTGCACGTTGCCAGTATGCTCTTCTGGGTGACGGCGACGGGCTTGCCGGCGAGTGCAGCCGCTGTCTGGGGGTCGCGGTTCTGGGCGACCTGGGCATAGAAGCAGTCGTAGTCAAAGTGGAGGATGACGCGGTCGTCGTTGCGGCGGGGGCGGGAACGAGAAGAGGCCATGGCGAAGAGAGGTAGGGAAGACCTTTTGAAACAGGTCCTCGCGAAGACGCTTGGCAAGACCCTGCGGATGGGTTTTCTCCGACTTTGTAGACAGACCACCGACTACGGTGCATGCCCTAGAGCCCTACCCCATACGTATGCTTTGGGGTGCGCGTCTCATCGTCCAGATACGCTGTCTCCCAGACGCTGCTGCGAACGTCGCAAGGAAAGTGGTCGCTGGCTGAAGAGAGAAAAGGACGCCCGAAAACGAAATATCACCAGAAAAATCCAAGGAGCCAATCATGTAGAAGAAAGCATGGCGGCAGGCTGAAAGGGGCAAGAGCGACCGAGGTTGAGAAGGAGGTTCGGAAAGCTGCACTTTCCGTCTATGGCGAGAAATAGCGTTTGGAGAGTCACGTTTTTAAGCCGCCACGCTTACGGCTGTTCTAAACCAATGTATAGTAACACAACAGGATTGAGAACACAAAGTCGGAATCGTGGAATCGAGAGCACAAAAAGTAATTATGCAAATGGGACAAAGTAAAAAGGCGAGGTGAAGTCTTAGAACAGGGCAAAGGGGAAAAAACGAACAACGGAAAGTAGCAAAAATCAGTCTAAATATTATAGAGAGAGGCGAGAATCAAATCCACCTACAACGTCCTTTGATCCCTCCAAAATGGTCTTCGCTCCAAACTCGGCCACTGCCTTCTTCCGCAGGGCATCCACGGTCTGTTCGCTTGACAATGGCGTCGTCGCCGGCGAGGTAGTCGAGCAGCCGCACAAAGACGAGCTGGCGGAGCAGGTTGGATGAAAGGTAGTTAGTTCTCCGTGTTGCAGAATAATTTACAGCTCTGGTATGAACAGAGAACTGCTCTGCTACAGTCGATTCGTAGAAATTCCCAAGGGGCTTGATATACACGGCCAGCCTACCAGGCAAGAAAGCCCGGTGTCTTGGCGGTCTTACTCTCGGCCCGTTCGAGGACGCCGTGCTCTTGGATGTCCCGAAAAGACCACCACCTGTTCTCAATCGCTGCCACCTACGCAATCCCAAACCATTTCAGATCCTCCTCGGCATGCACCGGTACCGTGTGCCCAACACCCTCGGCCGAGTACCCCACCAGCTGCGTGCCGTCGCCGTACACCATTTGCGTGTACCCGGCCTGCGGCGTGTCGGTCACGTTGCGGGCAAACGTCACGTTGAACAGTGTGCTCCACTCCTTGAGCTCCTCGGCCAGATTGAGGTAGCTGACAAACGTGTCGGCGTGGCCGTGCCATGTGGCCAGCCGGGGGTAGCGTCCGGGTGGGTTGGCCGTGCCCGTTGCGTTCCAGGAAGAAGGCGCCATTTTCCCAACCGTAGTGCTCCGGAGTCGTCCCCAGGCCGGAAACATGGTCCGCACCTGAGCGGCCCAGGCCGCGCCGGTCTTGGTGATCTGTCCACTGGCACAGGCCGGGTCGGCGGTCTGCGGGCTGGCCCCTGGGCTTCCGGCCAGACACCCTGCGGCCACGCCGGAGTAGCATGTGGCGGCGGTGATCAAGTCCGGATACGTGGCCATGAGGACATTGGTCATCATGCAGCCGGAGGAGGCGCCGGTGACAAAGAGCCGGGCCGGGTCGGCGCCATAGTGGGCAACCGTGTAGCGAAGCATGCTGGCGAGGGCCTGGCTGTCGCCGCCGCCGTTGTGGGAGAGGGACTTGTTGCTGGCGACATCCCAGCACTGGGGGTGGGGAAAAGAGAAAAAAAAAGAGGCTTGTTAGCGGTGGTTACATAGTAAGCAAAGACATGTCGAACACCTACGTGGCTGTCGTGTGCCGTCGTGGGAAAGATGACCAGAAAGCCCTTCTCGTCGGCCAAGGGCGTGTACCCAGTCAAGCTCATGTACAGCGGTCCTGTGCCGCCGCAGAAGTGAAGCTGTTTGTCGGCAGGAGATCGGGTTAGCACTTGACGATACAATGGACAACACGGGTACGCACAGCAAGAATCACGGCCGGCTTGGGAGCGACCATGTCGGGCACATAGATGGCCATTTCCAGCTGCGTAGGATTGTCGCCAAAGTCCGGGACCGAAATGAGACCGGCATGGACAGACGAGAGACAGAAGGCCAGCAAGGCTGTCAACCAGGGAAGGAGATTCTGTGAGATCGAGGCCATGTTGCTCGATAGAACGCGAGGAGTGGTATTGCTCTTCCTTGGAGTGGTAGTTGCCCTCGACATCTAAGGAGTCATCTGTTCATACAACTTGTCGAGTTCAGGGCCTTTTTTCTCCGTTTTAACACACCTTTTTAACTGCATGTGTATGCGTGTTTCTTTTATGTCCCGTTCCTGGAAACAAAACAATGGCTAGAGGCACATACATACTACTATGTACATACTATGTGCATGCATGTTCAGGCTGAAATCAGGAGTGCCTTGGCTCTACTCTACCGTACCAGTAGGTCGGGTCCGTTGAATAGCCTGTTACGGTCTCCGACCCAATCTCTGAGCTGGTCTCTACTACTGACAGCTTCACATGCCGAAGGCGGGCATATGGCAAAGGCAGAAAGAAGACTGAACACAGCGTAGAGCTCCGGGTAGAAACTGTTTTCTAATTCCGTGCAAACCAAAAAGTATAAATTGATATAAACTGAATTCATCATGATTTTTTCAAACGTCCCCCTTTTGCCTTTCTCCTCCTGTCCGTCTTCGTCTTTCGTCTTCTTTTTTCTTGATTTTTTCTCCGACGGAAAAAAAAAAAAAAACAGCAATGCTCTCTAACTAACAGGAATTCAACTTGCTATGCACGTCATGCACGGTGATGTTTTTTTTTTTTTTTTACAGACTCGAGTGCATTGGTGTTATTGGAGATGCTGCCCAACTCACCCGAGATCGGTGTTTGCTTTTTCTTCTTCTGCTCTTTGAACAACGTATGCTCATCTTTTGTGGCCTTTTCCACTTCTCCCTCCGCATTGTGTGCGTCATCAAGTCATGTCCCTAGCTGAGCCTCCTCCTAAGGTGTAGCCTTGCTCATGGCAATGAGGCGTTTCAAACCAACCTGCACAAATGTTAGTGATACTGTAAAGGCATGACATCACAAGCTCGATAATCAAACACGTACCATCCAGTTGCCGCACTCTTCGGGCTTGTCGCGGTGGAGCTCCACCTGCAGTTTCTGCGCCTTATCGTAAGCCTTGTCGGCCAGCGCCTCGGCGACGCCGTGCAGCTGGTGGATCGTTTCGTCCTTGACCAGCTCCGCATTGTTCAGGTGGTCAAACAGCAGGTTCAGCCGCTTGTTCGTGTCCTTGACCTGCGCTGCAAATGCCGGCGGCGCCTTGGCGGCCACCCGCTGCAAGTCGTTGTCCAAGATCTGCACCATCCTCTGCGCGTGCGGCGGAATGTGCGACCGATCCCCGGGCGGGTGGCGGGTTGCCTTGCGCGGCGGTGGCGCGAACTGTGGCTGCGCTTGAGAAGGCGTCGACGTCCCCGTGCCGCTGGTGCCCGGTCTGACCGGACCTCCTCCAGGAGGACCACCCGGCGGGGGGCCAACAGCGGCCGATGCCGAAGGAGGCGGTGCCAGAGGCGGCGCCTGGCTGCTATGCGGCGGAGCGCCATAGGACGGCGGCGGCGGTGTCGGTGCGTAGCTGGACGAGGGAGTCCGGGCCGGCGGTGGACCAGTTGGCGGGAAGCTGCCACCAGCATGCAGAGTCTGTGCCGCTGCCGGTGCAGGGGCATAGCGGCTCGTTGGGGGCGCTGCTGCTGGGGGCGGGTTGTAAGGAGACGCTGTGCGCGGCGGGCGGGGAAGAACCTGGGGGCCCGTGGACCCAGCTGGCGGCGGCGGCGGCGCGTATGTGTTGGCCACGGACGACGGCGGCCGGGCCGGCACAGCAGAAGCTGTCGGGGGAGGTGCCAGCTGCGGTGATGTGATGCGGGGCGGAGCGTGACCCTTTGGCGGCGGCGGTGGCGTGGGAGTAGAACGCGCACCGCCAGCGCCGTACGGGCTGGTGGGAGGGCCGGCCATGGGCTGCTGGGCACCGAAGGGGGCCGTGATGGGAGCGACGCTGGGGGTGTTCTTACGGACCGGCGGGCGCGTCACAAGAGGCACGTCGTTCCAGGCGCCCACGTCCTTCTGCGGCTTGTAGGTAGCCAGGGGCGGGACAGAAGGCGTCGTGTTGCGCGGCGGGGCACCGTACGCCGATGTCGTGACGGGCGCGCCGTAGGCCCCTGTGGGGGGTGCGTACGTAGACGTGGACTGCGGCTGGGGCGGCGCATAGGGGTTCTGGCCGTAGGAGGGCGTCGGGGGCGCATAGGGGTTGGAGGACGGCGCCGTCGCAGCGGGCGCGGTGGTGGTGGTGGGCGGCGCATACGGGTTGGGAGCGGCGGCGACAGCGGCGGCGGCGACAACAGGTACGGCCGGGGCATAGGGGTTCGCCGAGCCGGCAGTGCTGGGCTGCGCCAGAGACGGCGGCGGCGGGTAGGCGTGGGAGGTGCGCGAGGTCGGCGTCTTGGTGCGCGAGGCTGCGGTGTCACGTGCGCCGGAGCGCTGGTAGATGGACGAGGCAGCTGGCTGCTGCTTGGGCTGCTTCTGCTGTCTCGGCGCCGTGGCCGCGCTGCCCTTGCCCAGCGCCTGCTGCACGCGGCTGCGGGCCACCTCGGCCGGCGTGTACGTGGCCGGCACCAAGTCGAGGTACTTCTGGGCCACCGCGACCAGGCCGGCCGACGCGACAATGTCGGCGTACTCAATGTACTTGTCGTACAGCGCCGCCAGCTTCCAGCCTTTGGTGCGCGAGGCGTCGCCGTCCACAAACTTGGTCACGTGCCGGAAGACGGTGACCTTCTCGATGAACTGCTGCAGAGTCTTGGTGTGCACGGCAAAGGACGACGACGCGGCGGCGCCCTCGGCCGGCGCCTCGTGCACGCCGGCCTGCTCGGACTCGGCGAGCTCGGCGATCCAGATCTGCACGACCTTCTCGAGCTTCGAGCCGACCAGGTAGCAGAACGAGGCGTCCTTGCGCGAGCCGGCCGCCAGCACGCGGTCGCCGAGGCCCTCGCACAAGGCCGGGAAGTCGGCCGGCGTCGCAAACGTGCACAGCGTGGCCAGGGCCTCCTTCCAGTTGGCCAGGTCGGCGTTGTGCACAACGTCCCACAGGTCCTCGCCGATGACCGCGCCCAGCAGACGCAGGTAGCTGGGCGAGCCCTGGGCGTTGGCCAGATAGGCCGTCTGCACCCTTTGGAGGAGCTCCTTGCCGCCGCAGTTGGCCACGACAAAGGCGTCGGCCACGCGGTTCTCCTTGAGGCAGATGTCGACCGCGCGCGCAAAGTTGCCCAGCATGATCGCCTTCGTGATGGTGTCCTCGAGAGACGTGTTGCCCTGGCCGAGGAGGTGGAACGGCTTGCCGGGCTTCTTCTTGGAGGCCGTCTTGGAAGCCGTCTTGGACGCGGGCGACGCTTCGGAGGCATCCGGCGTGTCCTGCGGCGTGTCGTCCGTCTTGACGTCCGCCTTGGAGGACAGGCCCGACAGGAAGTCGTCGTCGTCGGCCTCGCCGTCGCCGAAGAAGCTAGACAGGCGGTTGTCCTTCTTCTTTGTGTCGGCATCGGCCGTCTCCGTCTCCTGCTCGTCTTTCTTTTCCTCTTCTTCCTTTTCGTCTCCCTCCCCTTCCTTCTCCTCGCCATCGTCGCCCTTGTCTTCGTCCACGCCGTTCGTGTCCAGCTCTTCTTCTTCCGTCGTCGGGAAGCCCAGGCGCTCAATGACCTTCTGCCGCGGGTTGGCGTCCACAAGAGTCTGCAGCACCTCCCAGTCGGCCCGCTCTTCGTCGGTCTTGGCGCTTGCAATGTGCGCCGCGCAGATCGACGTGACGTCACCAGCCTGCAAGGTTTCCTCGAACTTGGTCGTGGACGGTGCTACATCCTCGTCGACCGCAAAGCTGGAGATGTGGATGGTCGACGTCGTCTGGGCGTGGTGCTGGTCGGCCTCGTCGGTCGTAAAGTACACCACCTTGCCGCCGAAGCCAAACACAGCGCCGACGGGCTTCAGGTACCATGCGGGCGCGTTCGGCAGGGAGAACGACGAGACCTGCGGCGCCGGGTGGGCCGAGGCAAAAAAGTCCTCCTCGTCCAGGCTGTTCTGGGCAGCCGCGGCGGCCTGCGCTTCGGCCGTGTTGTTTGTGTTCTGCAGCGTCTGGACGGTGATCTTGCCGTCAAACGACGCGGTGGCCGTCAGGTTCGGATTGCTGGGGTTGAAGCTGGTGGAAAAGGCCCAGTTGGTGCCCTCCTGCAGCTCGCCGTAGTTCTCGCCCGTCAGCGGGTTCCACACGAGCGTGCGGTTGTCCTTGCCGCAGGACAGCAGCAGCGCCGGGTCCGCCTGGCACCACGACAGGGACAGCACGCCGGCCTCGTGGCCAGAGAGCGTCTTCTCGGGCGCCTGCGAGTTGCGCAGGTTCCACAGGTACATGACGGGCGTGTTGTCGTCGGGCGAGGCGGCCAGCAGGCGCGTGGAGTTGGTGGGGTCCCAGGCGATGGCGCTGACGGCCTTGCGGTTGTTGTTGAGGGTCAACGACGCCTTCTTAGTCTTGACGTCCCACACGGTGACGATGCCGCTGGAGCCGCCCGTGGCCAGGATGTGCGAGACCTTCTTGTTCCATGCGAGGCACTCGATGTCGTCGGCGCGCGTCGCGGCCGCGTTGCCGAGCCGGAACGGGTTCTGGATGTCCTCGACGTTGTAGATGAACAGCTCGCCCTTGGCGCCCGCTGTGGCCAGGATCTGGGGCTTCTGCGGGTTGAACTGCAGGGCCTTGATGGCGCCGCTGTGCTTGCTGGCGCGCTCAATGAGCGCGTCGGAGGCGCCTGATGCGAGCTTGGCGGCATCGTAGAGGTCGAGGGAGCCGTTTTCGAGGGCACAAGCAATGATGCCGCGCGGGTGGTCCGAGTCGGGGGGGCCCCAGGCGATGTCGTAGAATCTGAGTTGTTAGCAGGGGCAAGAGAGGGTAGGCGTTGTAGAGAGAGAAACATGAACGGAGGAAACAAGTCTGAGAAAGAGAACGAGATAGAAAAAGAAAGACAGGGCAAGGCAGGGCAAGACAAGGCAAGACAAGGCAAGACGAGACAAGAAAACAAACAGGGCGGTGAAGAAGCAACAGCAGAACAGCACCACCGCATAACCACGCACCTCGAATCCGTGCTGATGCTCGCAATCGGCTTCAGCTCGACGTCCTCGTCCGTGTCGTCCAGGTCCAGATCCCACAGCTCCAGCTTGGTCTCGCCCGAGAAGTCGGCGTCCACAGCTCCGGCGCGCGTTCCCGTCACCACAAGCGGCCTGTCCGTGCCGGGCGACCACGCGAACACGCCCGTCCGGGGGATTTCCCGCAGCAGAACCATGTTGAGGCGGGAGTGAGGAGAGGTGCGCAAGGCGTAGGTAGAAGATGCTTGGGCAGAAAGGGAGCCGTAATGCGAAAGGACAGCAAAGAAACGAAACAAAAAAAACGCGAAAAGGGAAAAAGGAAAAAGGGGACAAAAGGTGGGAAGCTCCTTCCTAGCAGGACAGCCCAAAACCCCAAAAAGGAAGCTACGCTGCCTGCCCCGTCAGAAAAGGAAAGAAGAAACCGCCCGTCACGATGGCAATTGCGCAGATAGAGTCCAAGCCAGGCCTCCCATCTGAAAATAGTAGGAAGAGAAGGTGTGTCCTTTTTTTACAACGCTGGCGGGCGCCGGTATCGACTAGGTTAGGGGGGGGAGGTCTGAGAAACTGGTTGACCTGTCCTGTGCGCAACCCCAAGGTGGCATGCAGGGAGAGACATAGGGGTTTCACGTGATGACGCCCGCCCCCCAAGGACTCGATTTGCGCGCGATTGCCCCGCAGAGCCAGCCCAACCGTTAGAGCAATATTGTACATACACCCTTTTGAGCAATATCGACATGGCCGAGCAATAGCTTTTTCTACATGCATGCATCTTACATCAATCTCATCACCCTAGGCTTTCACAGCGAACTAACTACAGTTCACACGGGCGATTCACACAGCAACTGTTATCGACAGTCGCTGACACTCCTCGGCGCACTTTGCATGGCTGTGTCCCTCAGAAGCTGCCCTTAATATCAAGGGTGCTGTCGCCTCTCAGGCCTGGGACAGCCAATATCAATCACTAGAGAAAAAATACACCCAACACGCACACACATCCCAATCCGGACCTGCCATGACAGACACCGCACGCTGGAAGGCCACTGTCTACGTGGGCGGGCTCGCCCCCCAGGTCACCTCAGCTGGCGTTCTCGATGCCTTCCTGCCCTTTGGTGACATTGCCGATGTGACGCTCCCTAAGAACGACCGGCCACCGAAGGGCAAGCCGGACGGCGAAGACGCGGACGAGGCCCGCACAAGCTCTACTCACCGCGGCTTTGCGTACGTCGAGTATGAAGACGTCGACGACGCCAAGGAGGCCATTGACAACATGGATAAGTCCGAGTTCTTTGGCCGCATCATCAAGGTCACGCCGGCAAAGGCCCCAAAGAGCACCAACGAAGGCCTCGGCAGCAGGACAGCTCTATGGAAGCAGGTAAGATCCCGCAAGCGACCATCAGACACTACGCGTTTTTCCCCCCAGCTGCTAATTGCCCTGCAGGAAGGATGGCTGGAACAGAATGCTGTCAGTGAGGAGGACAGACTAGCCGCAGAGGGCCCTGCCGACGCAGTAGACGGCCCGGCACCCGACCCGATGCAGGGTCTGGAAGGATTGGACGTTGCCGGACCGCGGCCAGAATGAGGGTAAAGGTGCGAGGATCCTCACTAACTGTCATTGCTCATGGGAATTGGGGTGTTGTGTGTACTATAGCAAAATAATGAATATCAGACCACGTGTTCTTGTAGCTTTCCAATGGGGTTGTGCTTATTGGGCCCTGCATCTTCCAACAGTTCTTCGTTCTCTGATTTCTCTGATTTCTCTTATATCACGGCTTCACATATTTGCTCTCCACGCACGCAGCACATGTCTGGATATTACAACACGCATTAATGTGCCCTGCTGCTTCCCCACCCTTTCATTTTGTACAGGCTCGTCAGGTGGGAAAGGAAGACAGCAGGCGCACAGATCTTTATTTCATTCGATGCATTGTGTACTCAAACAACCAAAAGGCTCTACCTGGGGTTTCTGCGTGTATTTCGTTCCGCATTCTGTAGTTCCGCCTTCCGCATCCGCGTCGATTGGCGTACTTGTGCATCCTGCATCCTGCAAACACCGCATGCCCGCCTTCTTTCCTCGCCTTCACAGCCTCCTCCTTCCTCCGTCTAATAACAGCCCGTCCGAAAGACGGCCTCTGCTCCCCTGCTCTCTCTCCATCCGTATATCCGTCTCAAGCCAACAACAGCAGCAGTTGTCCTCTGCGTCGTATCCGCATCGTTGTGTCAATTTACTCCTTCGCCGCCTCGGCCGGGGCCTCCTCCGCGTGGGCGCCCTCGGCGTGGTGTCCGGCAGCGGCGTTCTCGGCGGCAGCGTTCCGGCGCTTGAGCCGAATGTTCTTGTCGACAAGGAAATGGCGCATGCTGGAGTAGGTAGCGGCAGTCAGGGCAAAGGCAACGACGACGCCTAGAGACAGATGGGATCGCGCATGTTAGTCAAAGAACTACGTTTCATCCTATTTCCCTCACAACGCGCGACGAAACGGAACCCTGGATCGGGGATGGGGTTGGGAGCAACGCACCCAGAGGAAGCAGCTCGGCCGGGACCTTGCGCAGGCGGGTGAGCAATGATGGCTCTGTTTGGTGGGAAAGCAATTGGTCAGTTCTCGTTGGCTCTCGAATGGTTTTCGTGCGTCCTCTCCTTCGGTAGTGGACCCAAGGATGAAGCTCGGCAGCAACCATCTGAAGATATCGTCGTCCTCATCTTCTCAAGCAACAGCAGGACAGGGAAAATACGTACTGGCACCCTCATTCTATATGCGCATACATGGTTAGCTTTCACAGTCGTTCCTTCGTTTCGCGGGATGACCGAGCGGCGGGAGCCAATGGGTGGATGGCCGAAAACGACCAGCACCGGAACCCGGGAGCAGGTGAGAAAAAAAAATTACAGCACACGTACAGGGACGGCCCGCATCATGCGGGGAGTCGGCCGGAAGGCACGGAGAGCCCGAGTGGCATACATTATGAATGGCTGTCGTCGACGATGGGCGAAGGACAGAGAGGAGAGGGTGTTGCGCAGAAAGAGGTGGTGGCAAGCCAAGGGGGGTGTTGAATAATTGGGGGGGGAGGAGAAGCAGAAGGCCAAAAAGACGTGAGGTCACCTTTTGGGGCGAGAGAAAGCAGAGAAACGCAGTTGTCAGGCAAAGTCTTAGGGCGGGACGGTCACCTTCCACTGGGAGCGAGGACCAGTCGGTTAGGCCTTCCCTCTTTTCGCGCGATTCGGTTGGTCGGCCATGGCGCTGCTGGAGCCTGCGAATTAAACAAATGGCAAAATAAAATGCGAAAATGCAGCAAATCATGCCACGCGACGAAAACAAGCCTGAAAAACCAGGCCACAAGCGCTATCTCCCTTATTCACCCGCCGAGCAGCGCCCGCCGCCCCATTGCCTTTGTTCCGAACGAACGAATTGCACGGGTCCTAATCCCAAGCTCGCATTGCCCTCACCAAACAACAGCTCACTCTCGCTCCTCCCCCGTTTCCGCGATATATTTCACCACCGCCTCCCACCACCACCATCACCGCCCAGTCTAAACCTACCGCCCCCCAATTGACTCTTCTGCAATTTTTCAACATGTCTGACGACGAGCGCGAGACCAAGCCCTTCAAGTTCGTCACCGGTACGTTTTCCTCATCCGGCATTTGACACTGCGAAAAATTGGCGACCAAAAAAAACCACGTCCCCCCTCTCCCCCAAACCATCGTATGACATCCCCTGGCTAACCCGTGAATGCTTCACAGCTGGTATGAAACACCCTTTGATTCCTCTCTGAACCTCTTTTTCCTACTACGATGCGAACCCGTCTGCCGCTGTCCGACTCAATATTTTATTTCCATCCGTTTCGACGAGCCTCGTGAACCCCGAAAACCGAACCACACAACACAGCCGCAGACGGGAGACCAGGAGACCGCATGGTTGCGTCGCCGAATCGGCGACCCTGACCCTGCTCTCTGTTGCTCGCCTTACTTCCCTGGAGGAGACGGTCTGGACTAACAATATCTCTTGTTCTTTGGCAGGTGTCGACGCCCGGTTCCCCAACACGAACCAGACCAAGCACTGCTGGCAGAACTACGTCGACTACCACAAGTGCATTCTGGCCAAGGGCGAGGACTTTGCTCCCTGCCGCCAGGTGCGTTTCTTCTTCCTCCGGCTGCCCCGGTGACTCGGGTGTCCGTGTGCCGGCTGTGATGGTCCGGTCCCGGTTATGGAATGGCCTGATTTGCTGACTGATTACCCTCTCCTGCAGTTCTGGCTTGCCTACCGGTCTCTGTGCCCCAGCGCTTGGGTAAGTTTCTGTCCGAGGATGCGGCAATCTAACGGAGCAGCGACAGCCCTGATTGGCAATTTTTAAAGCATTCCTGCTAACCTTTCTATAGTACAAGCGTTGGGATGATCAGCGGGAGGCCGGCAACTTCCCGGCCCGCCTGGAATAGACGTGTGTAATTTTGCCATCTTGGGGGAGTCTGTGCTGATGATTGATCAACGGGATTTTGGGCATTTGATGTGTACAAAGTGAAGCAAAGTTAGAAATATCAAAACGCCAGTTGATGCTCTAGTTGTAATGCGTTGATGCGAGGTAACTAGTAAACCAGGACGCATCTGGTGTTTACCAAGAGGAAACAAAGACTGCCATGAAAACTTACATTTTATGGGGGGAGCTAACTAAGATACATATATTGAAATGCTGCTATGAGGAAATGCGATAGAAAAGTCCATAATCAACGCCAGCCCGCCAAGGATATCCCGTATAACAAACCAGTGACCAACACAAGAATAGAATCCAAAAGAACTTCATGGCTGCACAGCCCGCTCTATTTCTCGCCCTCGCTCTCGTCGTCGGAGCTCATAAACTCGTCGTCCTCGTCAAAGGCAAAGAACGGCTTGCTTGAGGCTTTGCCCTTGCCCTTGGCGTCTGCAGCCGCCGCTGGCTTCGGTGCTGATGTCGCTGCGGCTGCGGCCTCGGGTGCCGGTGACACAGCATCACTGCTGCTGCCCTCTTCTTCGTCCTCTTCATTTTCGCTGTTGCCGGCGCTGCTGCTGCTGCTACCACCAACATCCGCCGATGTGTGCGACCCGTTGGACGTACCCAGTTGCTTCATCATCGCCGCCTGCACGGCCAACCGTGTGCGCTCACTGGCTTCGTCCTTGTCCTCGACCCAGCGGCCGTCTAGACGACCTGTAGAGCCGCGCTGAATCTCGTCCTCCTTCTTCTCGGCCATTTCAATGATCTGCTCCCAGCGCTTGCGGCGCTGCTCCTTCTCTTTGCGTTCCATTTCGGGCTTGATAGCAAGGTACTCGGCGAGGGCCTTGGCCTCGGTAACGGTACGGAGGCGGCGGCCATCAAGATTGCGGCTCGAGCCATTGTCTTCGCCCTGGTTGTTCTTCTTGCGCTTGGAGGACATACGGCCACCGGCGGCGCGGAGCTGGGAGCCGAAACCACCCTTGCCGCCGAGGACGGGGATGGAAAGACGGAGCGATAGGAAGTCATCCTGCACAGATGACAGAAGGTCCCGGACCTCACTCAGCGATTCACTCGGTAGTTGCCGATTAGAGAGGGTGGTGAGGATGAGGCGTCTATCTTGGATGCCGGCCGGCAGGCGGTCGTAGAGGTCGTCCCACAGCTCGGTAACGGTGGTGGAGAACGGGACCGGCAGCGTGTAGGTAGATGGTTGGCCCTCACCGGGAAGGCCGGTGACAAGCACGTTGACAATGCTCTCATCCATGCTGGCTGGGTGGGGTGAGAAGGTGTGTTTGAGGAAAGCTAGTTTGTTTGTTTTTGCCGGTCGCTGCTTTTTTTGCCCCATCAATATTGCAGGCTGCAAGGCATCACAGATTTGGGGTGTTTGATATCGCAATTAAGGGTGCCACACTGTGTGGCTCGAGAATGTGGCTCACGTCATTAGTCACCAATATCAGTCACGTGTACATTAGTACTGAGGGGTGGAGGGGCGTGGCTTTTTGGCAAGCCCTACTGGTCCGTGCACCAAGTGAATTTCACAAAAAAATTATGGAACTTTTGACCTACCAATACCAACTCTTTGTGCGTTAGTCGTTCCCAAGTCTTTACTGATTTTTTTTTGCCTGCTTCTCCTGCACTCCGGACTCTCTTTCCAGAACCACATCACCACATAGAATCATCCCGCACGACCGGTACATTCAAGATGTTGATTCCGAAGGCCGACCGCAAGAAGATCCACGAGTCTCTCTTCCGTGAGGGCGTTCTCGTTGCTCCCAAGAAGTACGTTTGCTCCACGCCCAGGAACTGACCAGGTTTTCTCGTCAAACCACGCCAATCGATCTCGAATTATTGCAGACGATACTTCTTCCAATACCATCCGGGCACTGACGTTATTTTTTTCTTGCAGCTACGAGATCCCCCACCCGGAGATTGACACCAAGAACCTCTATGTGATCAAGGTTGGACAGCCCCCCCGGGATCGACCGAGACGACGAGATGGAATTGCAGATTGCGGCGTTGTCTCGCGTGATGGACTATTGTGCTGACAGAACGGTGGAATAGGCTTGCCAGTCTCTGACCTCGAAGGGTTTCGTCAAGACCCAGTTCTCCTGGCAATGGTACTACTACACGCTGACTCCGGAGGTACGATATAAATTTTCCCATCCAAGACGACGAGCCAAGAAGGAGGCGAGGCCGGAAAGACAAGCGCAGAAGAAGAGAGGAAGAAGAACGAGGACGAAAATCGACCAGATCTTTCGATGTTTCTATGAACGGTCTCGGAAGAAAGAAAACAGAATGCACGATCACTAACAAAGAGAACAGGGCCTTGACTACCTCCGCGAGTGGCTCCACCTGCCGGCCGAGATTGTGCCGGCCACCCACATCAAGCAGCAGCGGTCGCATGCCCCTCCTCGTGGCATGATGGGCGAGGAGCGTGGCGAGCGGCGGCCATTCGGCGGCCGTGGCCGTGGCGACCGGGGTGACCGCGAGGGCGGCTACCGGAGACGTGATGCTGGCGAGGGCAAGGAGGGCGGTGCCCCCGGCGAGTTTGCTCCTCAGTTCCGCGGCGGTTTCGGCCGTGGCCGTGGTGCTCCCCCGTCTTAAATTGTCTTTTTATTTTCTTAGCCTTTTGAGACGGATACAACACCGTGGACACACAAAACCGAACTTCAGTTATGTCCAGACCCTATTACAACTACATCTTTTGTAACGGCGCCGACATGTAGTATTGAAAACAACGGAACGGGAAAAAAAAGCCGATTTGGGAGTTCTTAGTTTTTTGCTCTGCTAAGGGGGTGGGCTCGCTACACGGGTTATTTTTTTTCTTCTTTTTTATATCATGTGTGGGAGGAAGGTAGAGATGCCTTATAACCAAAAAAGGAGAGAATACAACAAAAAAAAGTACCAAAAGAAAAACAAACGAAATTTCCCACAACTGTTGTTGTTACTGGTCCGTACATGGGTGGGCAGGTAGATACAATGTCGTTGCTGCTTGGCAATCTGAATTCTGTGGTTTGCAAATGTAGACCATATGAAAGTCGAAAAAAGCACTATGATTCTATTTCTACAGTGAAACCCATTCTCGCTGACACGTAGCAGCCTTGCTCATCAAAAGCGAACACCATTGCGCCTAGTTTCTCTTGTTTTAAAAATGCATATTTCGTAATTCCCCATCCCAATCCAAAGACCCAGCCCGAAATCCAAGTTCCTTCCTTAGTTACTCCATGAAACACCAGTGCCAGCACAAGCCAAACAATAACCAACCCTTGTATTACATGCGAATATGTGCACCGATTCCTTGGCCTACGTACCAGATATTTTCCCGCCAGGCACCGAGTCGCACAGTAACATCGGCTCGTGCGTCCAGCTTGAGGTCACCGCCGAGGGCTTTGCGGAGCTTATCGAACCCAACAGAGTCTGGTGACCACTCCACAGGCAGCTTTGGTGTAGATGACAGCCCGGGAGTAGCGGGAAAGGCTGTGTCCGAAATAATTGTCCCCACAGGCTCCGTGTGGTTATAAAACGCGGTGGCGTTGATTTTTTCAACGTACAGCGTATTTTTTGTCAGGGGTGAGGCGAGGACAAACGAGGCCGTGGACGAGAAGACATGAAAAGTGGCATCACGTATGAAACCCATGTCGCTCGGTTTGTCGCCGTCGTCGCCATCACCGCCATCGTCATCGTCGCCACCATCTTTGTCGGTTCCTGGCAGCCGCAGCTTTGGGGCTTTGATGGTAAAGTTGAGCTTGGACAGAGCCTCGCTCAGTATAGGTTGACCAGGAATACTTCCGTGGTACGCCTTGACGATGAAGCTCGTGTTGAGGCCGGAGATATAACCGGAGAGCAGGTCCCGACCAATTTCCTTGCCCGCGTTGCCGCCCGTAGACGGGCTCCATGTCGCACCGACAATGATGTTTGTGTTGTTGCCTGCGGTGACGTTGAGGTTCTTGGCTCTAGCGACCCCAATAAGCGAGTCGTTGCAGAGCACGTGGATGCTGATAAAGGGAATGTATGCCGTGTATTCGGTGGGGTTCGTGATGTTGACAAGTGCTTCGAGAGTAATGGAGGATGGTGTGGTGTCTAATATCTCAATGCCTCCGACTTGCGGGGCCAAGCTCTCGAGTGTGTCCCCCGGGAGCGCTGCAGCGTGCCGGTCAGTAAGTGCCTTGCCAGATGCATCACCGCGCAACGGACACTAACAAGTTGTAAATAATAAAGAACCTAGTACGGACGATTTACGGGGATCTTCCCGGCGGCCGGAACATCTTTTAGCGCGAGCTTGCCCAGGACAGTGTCGATGCGGATGTCGACAAGAGCGTCGATGTCCAGTTCAACTTCACCGCCGCCAAAGAGGAGCTTCTGGATGACTTCTGTGAGAATATCACCATCGGTCACGTTAAGTGGCGCTTCGTTGATGCGAGACTGGATGGTCAGGGTAGCCTCGCTGTCTCTTGAGGCCGGGTGTCTGGTCGAATTAGCGGCCTGCCACTTGTGCAGATCAAGCTCGCCCAGCTTGTCTCCATGGTAGAAGACGTCTGCGCTCGCGCGAACTTTGGTGACGTTAATGGCAAAGTTCATCTCGGACGGCAAGGCGGCGGTGACAAGGATCGTCCCAGATACGGTCGGGTTGGAAGCCGGATCGTCGGGCTCGGCCAGGGGATCGGGCAGAGTGAAGTGGACATCAGTCAGCGAGAAGTTGCGAATCAGGTTGTCGAACGTGCGACCGGGGAATGGAACAGGAACAGTGACACTAGATAGAATGTCGCTGACCCAGTCAGGCGTATCGTCGGAATGCTGCTTTTTGCCACGGACAAAGACCGTTGCCGCGTCGCCGCTCATGTACTGCCTCAGGAGGAGATCCAGCGGCGAAGACTCGGAGTCGGGGCACAGAGCCGTCAAAGATTCGGGAAGCTCACGTACGGTGCCGTTAACCTCGACGGTGATGAGCGATTCCGGTCGTATGGCGATAGGGCTAGTCAGGGCGTCAGCAACCAGGATGTAGTCCTGCTGCGGGTCGCAGTTCGGGACGAGAATCTCGAATCCGAGAGGCGGCACGTCCAACTGGAAGGGGAACGTGTTGAAGGCCGACACCGACACTTCGGCAGCCATGGCCTTGGTGTCGACTCCCGGGATGTCAACCTCTTCGAAGTTGATACGGTCGATGTTGTAGGCGGGCAGCTCTGGGATGCCCTTGGCTGCAAACGGGTCAGTCAGCTAACATGTATTTTGTGGTGAACTCGACAACTCCATAGGGGTTCGGTGCATGTGAATATGTGGGAAGTGCGTCTCTTTTCATTCTTCTTGTTCTCCGTCTCCATTTCTTTCTTCATTATTCATTTCCGGGCACGATGCTCTCTCTCTTTCGCCCCCCGCTGGAATTACACAATAGACTTCTCCCCAAAGTAAAGCGAAGCAAAGGAACGGTAGATGTATTGACCTTCAAAAACAAGAGCCTCGGACACAGTGTGCGTGCCCAGAGGAATGAAGCCCGTCTTCAGCTGGATGTCTGCCATAGCCTGCACGCGCAGGAGGTCGAGGCGGCCCTCCAGCCACTGGTTGGCAATGGTGCGAATGCCCTCGGCATCGCCAGGCGCCAGGTCGGCCACAAAGTCTATGGACGTGGACTGGCCATCGACCAGGCTGATGACGAGTGGTGGGATGACGGCCGAGCCAAGGCGAACGTTGCCATACTCGGGCAGGTACACGTCGACATTGGTGGTCTCAGTGCCGAGCTTGCGCACGATGGACGTGGCCAGGCGGCCGATGCGACGGTTGTGTTCGTTCTTGACCCGTGTTGCGTCCAGACGAAAGTTGGCCTGGATCCGCGCGCGGACACCGTCGGTTGTGATCGACTCAAGCGACAGGTTGGTCGGCTCCACCACGGCGCCCTCCTTGGCATACGCCTCGACCGCATCAGGCACCACGTAAGCCAGCACGATGATGCCGATGGACAAGAGCGCGAGCAGCATCATGGCGATTATGGACGGCCATCGCCGGCTCCTGCGCTTGGCAGCCCGGGCAGATAAGCCGGCGCTTTCGGGTGATGCGATTTCGCCATTTTCGTTTCCGTCGCCATGGTCCGGTGGACCGTCGTAGGACTGCGCAGAGGCGCCGCTCCCAGCGCTGGAGAGAAGGGGCGTGGTCTCCGAGGTGGTGGGAACAGCTGAGATCGAGGGCTCAGGGCTGTGCCCAGATGAAAGAAGAGGCGACCGCTCTTCAGAGCCGGCCATGGTTGCGAGCAGCCGCCCGTCAGCGGCCTCCCAGGTTTCCGGTTGTAACAGTTGCCTAGTATGTCCAGAATTTGGACAGAGGGCGAGATGGCAAGATGCGAGCCTGCTGTGTGTTCGAGGACGTCGGGCTCAAGCTTGTTGTTTGGCCATGAGATGCCGTAAAATGAGTGACAGAAAATGACAGAACGAAAGGAGGAGAAATTTTGAGGATTTCTCAAGATGGAAAGGATGAGAAATGGGAAGGCAGCGACAGGTGAAGAAACGGAAGGTGCGATGGGGGCGACATCATACACAGCCATACGTCAGCCCGTCCAAGGCACGGCACAGCACCTGAGACCAGTCGACCCTGGCTCAGGCAAAGCTTTCGGCTGTTTTCATTGGATCCTTCCCGTACTTGCCGGGTTCCAGCCCCCCACAATTGCACCGTATTAGACCCCAATCCAGGTCTCTGGCAGTGCAACACGGTGTGTGTACTGTGTTGCTCTCAACAATTGCCCCAGACATCGACCGACAGCTGTTTATCGTGATAAGTGAGTCAATTGAAAGTGAAAATTTTGTGAACTTTGGAACCTTTGCACGCGACAGCTTTCTATCTGACATTGGGCTGTGACTGGACAAATATCTGTTCTTTCTCGGAATCAATTTCTGATTCGGCAACACTCTAAACCTGCATTTTTGCTGGTTGCATCGAAAAGCAGCTCTGTTTGAGTAAGACGACCACGAGTGCAGATCTTTGAAAAACTTGTATAAATGAGATCTGCTCCTCCTGCGGAGTGACTTACAGCATATTTTTACGCAGGCGACCACACACCGAACCATGCGAGGTGCACTTTTCAAGACAACGCGGTCTCTCGCCCAATTCGGGCAGGCCAGGGCCTATTCTACACCCCGGCATCTAATGTCCATCGCGGACCTGGCGCCAAACGAGTTCACGAAGCTTGTTCTGAATGCTGCCGAGTACAAGACGGCGTACAAGGCAGGCAACTTCCCCGAAAAGCTGAAGGGCAGTCTCACTGGTCCAGCCGTGGCCATGATGTTCAACAAACGGAGTACCCGGACACGGGTCTCCACCGAGTCTGCCGTGGCCATGATGGGCGGCCACCCAATGTTCCTCGGCAAGGACGACATCCAGCTGGGGGTGTGTTTCCCTTTATTGACCCTTGCTGTGCTGCATATATGAACCGACACTGAACCATTATGCACAGGTCAACGAGTCCCTCCTGGACACATCCAAAGTCATCTCGTCCATGACGTCCTGCATGGTTGCCCGCGTTGGGCCGCACTCTGATGTCACCGGCTTGGCCAAGGACTCATCGGTGCCCGTCATTAACGCCCTGTCAGCCGACTTTCACCCACTGCAGACCATTGCCGATTTCCTGACTATCCACGAGGCTTTTCCGGCATCCAAGCCCAGCGGTGCCAGCCTGGGTCTCGAAGGCAAGAAGGTCGCCTGGGTGGGCGACTCCAACAATGTTCTGTTCGACCTGGCCATTGGCTGTGCCAAGATGGGTGTCGACATTGCCGTGGCCTCGCCCAAGGGCTTCGGCATCCCAGACAGGATGCGCTCACTGATCGTGTCCTCGGGCAGCAGCAAGCTGACTGAGACGACCGTGCCCGAGGAGGCCATAAAAGATGCAGACATTCTGGTGACCGACACGTGGGTGTCTATGGGCCAGGAGGAGGAGGCAAAGAAGCGTCTGCAGGCATTCGCTGGCTACCAGATTACCAGCGAGCTAGCCAAACGAGGCGGCGCCAAGGCGGATTGGAAGTTTATGCACTGCTTGCCCCGGCACCCGGATGAGGTCGCCGACGAGGTGTTCTACGGACCTCGGTCTCTTGTCTTCCAGGAGGCAGAGAACCGTCTCTGGGCCGCCATCGGTAAGTTTTTGTGCCCCCTCCAAGAGATACCCCCTTATGCATATTGCGGTGGATATAACTGACTGTCGACATCGCCATTTTAGCTGCGTTGGAGGGATTTGTTGTGAACAAGGGCAATATCGTTTAGATTTCAGCTGTATATTGATAATAGAAGATATTACCGCAAAAAATAAACACTTTTCAGTCCAATTTTCCAAAATATAAGATATTTTTACGCCGGCTTTGAAGACAGCCGAGGATCAATTCCAGAATATTCCATGCAACTTCGTCATCTGTAAATATGAGTCCACACTGTTCAGTTTGCAGAGCTATTCCAGGAAATTGTTTCTGAAATCCCATTGAACAACTTGTCTCCCAAACCACGTTGAACATCTATATGCAAAACGACTTGTCTTTGAAACCACGCTGAACAGAGACGCCGTCCCCCACTATCAGACTACCTCCACTTTTTAACCAGGCGGAAGCCGGCTCGCATCCACGATGTCCTCCGCATCCATCGTAGGAGTGTTCTCATCAGGGTCATACAGAGGCGACCGCGGCAGAGCCATCAAACCAGTGCGAGCCGACTCGAGAATGCCAAACGGCGTGATGAGCTTGAGGAAAGAGTCGATCCGCGATGGTTTGGCGGAACTGTTCGATTCAGTTAGCTCGCACTATCCAATTGCCAGTGCAATCTTATATGCAAAATTCACTTCACTTACACTTCGACAATGCACGAGTTCGTGCTGATGTCCAAAACCTTCCCACCGAATTGGTGGGTGAAGTACGTAATAGATTTCAGGTGCTCATGCTTATGACGGAGGGCCTCACTTGCCGCCAGTTGACTCGGGTGAAAGTCCTGGGCAGCCTCAGGCAGCGGCGTCTCTGCGTCTTCGGCCTCGATGTCGTCAGTCGCCGTGATTTCGCGGTGGTGCGCCAGCAGTTCCTCGAAGTACTCAGGGCCGAGAATGTTGATCTTGGCCAAGAGCAGTTCACGCTGGACAAGCGCCGCGTTGGTGTAGTCGAGCACAGCCCAGACGGGGACGAGATCCTCGAGCTGTCTCCGAGCCTGCTCCACAACGCCGTCCTGACCAGTCAGTACGATCGTCATGCGGGACAGATCTGCTATCTCGGTGCTGCACACGACGAGAGAGTCAATGTTGAAGCCGCGGGCTGCCAGAATGCCGGAGACGCGGGACAGGACACCCGGCTCGTTCTGAACAAGGCAGTTTAGCACATGGCGCTTCGAGGGCTCCGGTGACGGCGTAGGGGTCTCGTAAAGGATGTTGGAGACAGCAGCCTGGGCAGACCAGGCAGACGGCGTGTCATTGACGGGCAGGGTGGCTTGCCGGCGGCGCAGAGCCTTGTAGAAGATCGGAGACGTGGGACTTTTGCTCGAACTATACCGCAGGGCTGTGGAAAACGGTGTGATAGCAGGGCGGAAGCCGGCGGCGGCGGAGGCGGCTCGCCACGAAGGGGCGAGCAGACTGCGTGATGCCATGACGGCGGACGGTATCGTGAATCTTTCTGTAAGAATCAACACCGGTTGCCAGAGGGCATCGTCACTACGGAGGACCGGCAGGAGAAGTGGAGGGAGAGAGAAATTCAGACTGAAGCTCGCCGTTTGGTTAGTTTTGAGGGGCGAATAGGTGGGCCTGGTGAGTCAGAGGGGGTGGACAAACTGTGTAAGTACTGGCAATGCCGACTCTGCAGGGTTCACTGAACAAACAGGGAATAGAAAGAAAGAGGGACCATAAAAGAATACCGTGAACGGGGAAGGAGCGATCAATTGGCGCAATGGAAAGAGCAATCCCAGACTTCACAAGGAAAGAACGATCCGTGAAGCACAACCTGCCAAAAAAAAGCCAATCCTCACCGACCTCGCTCTGGCAGGGAAAAAAAAATTTACTGGTAACTACATTTTGCGACTACCGAATTGTGTGGAGGCAAGGGACTCTACCCAAAAAGGCTAGACCGTGGCACTTCCAGCGCTGGAGCCGACTTGCAAGCTCAATCGGAGCCACTGCCATCCGGCCTGGGACGTTGCTCTGGACGCATACTTCACTGCATGGTTATTGTTCGCTAGAGCTGCAAGGGTCCCGTGTCCGCGCCCGTTATTGGCCAACAGCCAGTAGCAGCCTCGTTGCAGAGGAAGACGGAGCAAAAAATAGGGAAATGATAGTGGCACCATTTCTTTTGGCTACGGTCGCCCCGATAAGAAAAAAGGTTACAAAGGGGCCCAACGAGTACATAAAGATACATACCTGCGTACTACCAAAATCATTATACTCCTATTCTTCTAGCTCCACGTTAGGTAAGGTGAACAAAAGGGATTCTGGATAGGGATTAAGGATAGGAATTTGGGACAGAGCTTAGATGCTAGGGGTTCTTGTTTGTTTTTGTTTGTGGAAGGGGTACACTGGGTATGTTGCAGGTACTATGTAGGTTCGAAGCAGGAGAGAAGCGGGTTTTAACTATTTACTGGCCAATCACAGCGGAGGCGAACCGTTTGGCGCGCTGTCGGTGGTTAGGGTTTGTGTCGTACATTTATGTACTGTAGGTATCCTTCTGAAAATGGTACTTATCGACCTTTATCGCCCTCCTATCGGTGCCAATAGCAAAAAAATTAGTGCTAATTGCAATTCCCCCCAAGAATGAAGAAACGGAAGGAGCCAACGTTGACGTCCATCCACCGAACCACTGCGTCCTGGATATTCATTTGCTCAACAACCACGCGCCATACAACAAAGACATTTCATCTACACGATATTTCCATTCTCCATAAACCCGTGACCTTTATCTGACTATTATTTCCATACCAATTTTTATTCTCCTGAGACAGAATAGCTCCGGCCATGGATTCGGGCGAGCGTCGGAGCGCAAAGCGATCGCGATTCGACCAGACGGAACCAGAGCCAAAGAGGGCTTCTCGATTCGACCGGCGCTCTCGCTCGCCGCCATCGAGGAAGGCTGACTCGGCACGCGATCGTAGTCCGCTCTCCCGCGAGCGCGAGACGTCTGCCGACCACGATGCGAAGCGTGTCGACCCTGCTGCCGCGGCTGGTAAGATTTCTGGGCGGATGGCTGGTTGGCTGTCTTTGGCCATTCCAATCCATGTTGATGAGAATTTGGTGACAACTTGCTCTAACTCTTACGTGCAGCCGCCGTTGCGGCCAAGATCTCCGAGCAGCTTCAGTCGCGCAAGGCGGCCCACGACGACAGCTCGCCGCCGGTGCGGCCACCCCCCTCGACCGGCATGAAGGCCACTGCCACAGCCTCAGCAGCAAACATCAATGGCGAGATCTACGTGTCGGACGGCGACTACATCAAGGATATTGAGGTCAACGACCTGCGAAATCGCTACATTGTGACGAAGGCTTCGACGCAGAAACAGGTAATTACAATGCACTTTTGGTTCATCCAACTAATCCACGCGCTCAGAACCTCCTCTCTGAGACGCTCACTTTAGTGTGATGTGGAGATGTTGTGTGTTTTCTTTGACCGCATCACACATTGCCGTGCTGTGTCGTGTTGTGTTGTGCTGTTCCGTGCCGTGTTGGGGACCGTCTTGCTTACCAAAAGCTTGCTAGCCCAGGCACATCCTCCTCTTTGGCATCTGCTGACCTCCGATTCCTTGTGAACTAGATTAAAGACGAAACTGGCGCTGGTACGATCCATCCATACCTTTCTGACCACTTGATTGTTTTATATTCGTTATTTGCAGAGCAGCAGTGTTGACAGCTTTGCTTTTTGTTTGGGAATAAAGATGTTACGACTCGTGGGAGCTACCTACCCGACAAGAGCATGGCTTCGGCCTCGGTAAGCTAGCCTCAGGACCCTTCTATCACACACCCACAGGAGCTAATGTGCACGTCTTTCTTGTAGAACCCGCCGCTGTACCTTCATATCACGAGCACCACAAAGGAGGGCCTAGAGAAGGCCATCGCCAAGATCAACGAGCTGATCAACCAGGAATTGCCTCCGCTCGTCGACGAACGACGGTTCCGCCGCCGAGAACGAGAGCAGGAGCCTGTTGAGCGAGACGAATATGGCCGGGTAAGAGAGCCATGCTTTCTCCTTGTCCCTTGTGGGAAGGTGTTGTCTAACCTGTATTTTTGTACAGAGAAAATGGCCGGAGCAGCAGATTCCAGTCGACCTTGAGCCTATCCCGGGCTTCAACCTTCGAGCACAGGTTGTTGGTCACGGCGGTGCCTATGTCAAGCACATCCAGCAGGAGACATCCTGCCGTGTCCAAATCAAAGGACTTGGATCCGGCTTCATTGAGTCGTCGACCGGCCGTGAGAGCGACCTGCCCATGTACCTCCATGTGACGTAAGTAGTCATGTTTCCTGAACTGACCGAAACGAGCACCCGTCAACCCCCCCTATCATCTTTCCTTTGAATCTGTAACCCAACTGACCAACAGTGGCCCCGATCCGAACATGGTGGAAAAAGCCAAGGAACTGTGCGAGGACCTCCTCGAAAACGTAAAAGAACAATACGAAGCCTTCAAGAGCAGGCCTCCACGCCAGTACTATGGAGACCGGCATGGCTATGGCGATCGTGGGGGCTACGGTGACCGTGGGGGTTACGGTGATCGTGGGGGTTACGGCGACCGTCAAGGCTACGGCGACCGGTACGGCGATCGCCAAGGCAATGGCTACGGCCACCACCAAGGCTACGGCGGTGGTCGCGGTGGGCCTGGCGGTTACAACAACAATCACGGTGGCTATGGTGGCCACGGCAGCCAGGGCGGGTACAACTCGCCTAGTCAGGGGGCGGGCAATTCTGCCACGCCGCCCACCGGGCCGGGTGGTAACAGTCCAACAACGGCAGGGACGCCAACAAGCGCCAGTGCTCCAGCTGCCGGAGCTGCAGGCGCGGCGAGTGCTGCTGGCGCTGTCAATGCGGCAGACTACGCTGCCCAGTATGCGCAGTATTATGGAACAAACGACCCCTATGCCCCTTATGGCGGATATGCCGCATACGTCCAATACTACCAGCAGTATATGGCCGCACAGCAAGCACAGCAGCAGCAGCAGCAGCAGGCAGATGCTCCGCCTCCTCCTGGAGTTTCCGCCCCCCCGTCGGGGTCTACTCCTCCGCCGCCACCTCCTAGCGAGGCGCCGCCGCCACCGCCGCCCCCAGGCACCTCTCAGTCCGACTCTCAACCGCCTCCGCCACCAGGTGGCCCACCGGGAGCCACGTCCAGCTACAGTTCGGTGAGTGAAGCCCCACGCCAAGTGTATGTCTGAGACGATCAAGAATAACACGTGCTAACCTTGTGCTGTCTGTTCTAGGTTCCTCCCCCTCCTGGTCTTTGAAAAAGTGAGGATTGATATTCAGTGTAGAAAGTGCCATCTCAAGCCCAGGTTAAGCCAAGTTTGTATTGATAACCGTATTTTTGTCGTAAGCTATTAGTTATCGGGTCTGCATCCTTCGCAAATGGTGATGGACAGATGTTAGTATTATTTAGCTCCCAAAAAAACACCACAGACAGAAAAAAACATTCAACATTCAACATCCAGGCAGGGATGAAAATAAACCCGAAATCAGCAGTGGCCGTGCTTCATGCTGCTATTTGGCTGTTTTGTGTTTGTGTGCTTGAGAGGTGTTGTGTGAAAGATTCCGTAAGCCGATTTCAGGGACCCGCCCGTATGCACGAAGGCGGGGAGCTCCCTCTGCGCCTCACAAGCTCTCTTCAGCAGCTTCGACAACAGCTTTCCACACGACACACAACACGAGCTTGGCCAGACAGCCACCACACGCGTTTGTCGCAATGAGCCACCAGCGGTTTTCGTCGCAGGATGTGGTCAAAGAGCCACATCCGATCTCTTTGAAGGTGTTGAGGTAAGTACATTCCATTCCGGGGGGATAGGGATGATCGTGGACCAGAGAAGAGCCCTGATTGACACCACCCGGTTGTGGCGTCCCAGGCTCTCCCGCCCGTCGCTCGTCTCCCAGTACTCCGTCTCCGCGCCGCTGTCCACGGCCCTGCCACCTCCGATCGTACCGGCGTCGCTCGCCTACAGCGCGCCCTCCACCGACACCAACACCGACACGTTTCTGTTGAGCCCCATCCTCAACCTGCCGCCGTCGTTTGGTTCAGCCTACGTGGGCGAGACATTTTCATGCACGCTCTGTGCGAACCACGACGGGGTGGGGGGCACTGCGGGAGGAAAGACTATACGGGATGTGCGCATTGAGGCCGAGATGAAGACGCCATCAGCGGCCGCGGCGGTCAAGCTGGTTTTGGGTGGCGGTGACGGTGGAGATGGACATGGACATGGCGCTGCGGCTGCGGCTGCTGCCGCCACCTCGGCTGCCTCCCCCAACAGAGGCGTCGACCTCACGCCCGGCAGGAGCCTACAAAAGGTGGTCCGCTTCGACCTTAAGGAGGAGGGCAACCACGTGCTGGCGGTGACGGTCAGTTACTACGAGGCATCCGAGACTAGCGGACGCACGCGCACGTTCCGCAAACTGTACCAGTTCATCTGCAAGTCGTCGCTGATTGTGCGGACCAAGGCAGGGCCGTACACGCCGAGGAGGGTGAGGAAGGGGAGGGGGAAGGGCAGCCCAGCGCACCAGGAGCACAGGAGGTGGGTCCTGGAGGCACAGCTGGAAAACTGCGGCGAGGACGTGATGCAGCTGGAACGGGTGATGCTGGACCTCGTGCCGACGCTGACGTACGAGGACTGCAACTGGGAGACACGGGCCGCCCGTCCTGGCAGTGCGAGCAGTGACGGCGAGGAGGACTCCAGGCCACACCTTCCCGCCAAACCAGTGCTGCACCCCGGCGAGGTGGAGCAGGTGTGCTTCCTGCTGGAGGAGCAGGCACCCGGCAGCTTGCAGGAGCAGGCGAACGGGCGGCTGGTGTTTGGGGTGCTGGGCATCGGCTGGCGAGGCGAGATGGGCAATCGGGGGTACCTGTCGACGGGCAAGCTGGGGACGCGAGCTACTTCTGCTGCAGCTGCTGCCCGGGGGTGAGCCGGTCAAAAAAAAAATCAAAAATCAAAAATCAAAAAGGCTCAGGAAGCCCGAGATGAGGAGTGGCAAGCAAACAAATCGAGAAAAAAAAAAGCGCCAGAAATTGGGATATGCGAAAGGAACTGGTCTGGGGGCGAGGGCGAGGGACACAATTGCTTGGGCTACCGTTGCCACACAAGTAACTAATAACCTGTCTCTGTTTTGACTTGTCGCTGACCGCATGTCATGGCAAGCTCCGGTACGAGTAAGGACTGGTTGGTTGGTTGTTGGGGGTACATCTGTACATCTTGGAACAGGTCGACAGGCGCCTTGTGTGTGCGTTCCCCTGCCGCGGACAAGTAAGGCCAGAAAGTGGCACCAACAACACAAGCCCCAATCGGATGTATTCTGCCAACAGGATTGCAAGCAAGTTGGGGCAGCACACATTGTACACAAATGCCCACAGATTCAATGTCTGACAGGAGGCGCTTTCCATGCAGCCACTACGCCAACAGCGACATTAAGGGCCAACAGACCGGGCTACGGCAACAAAAAAGAGCATTCCAGAGACATGCCAGTGGCGTTGGAACGAGAAGCCCTGGCCGTATGGCCATGTCGTTGGACACAGGGAGACGCGACGTCAAGCGAAGGCAAGCCACAAGACAATGCATATGTATTCGTTATCACTCTTGCTTTGCAGGTCTGATAGCAATGCGCCATACACGCAAGACGCCCGGAGTTGGCTCGTCTGAAGAGTCTATTCTGGGAAGACCGGGAGATGCCAGGGCCACGGAAGTTGAGGAAGGCGAGGCGCATGGAAGACATAACAACTTGAAGAAACAAAACCGAGAATGACCAATACAGACTCCGGCTGCCGCGTTGCTTTCCGACAGTCCACATCGGCCCCCAAGACTGTCATGACTCTCTGTTCGACGGAGGTGGTAGTGGAACGAGGCGTGCATGCCGTCGTGTGCGTTTTACGTATGGTACGCAGGAAGAAGCCGTGACACATGGCGAGCAAGCCGTGTGTGTCCGGCTTCTTCCTGCGAATTCCTACAAAGGTTGTGTTGTGCAACAGAGGCGCGAAATCGGGCATGGTGCGGACTAGCAAATCTAACGATGAGAGCGATTCTCGTGCCATGCGCCTTACTCATACAGACACAGCAGCACTATGGACCTGTACAGTGTTTCTTGCATCTTGTTCCTTTCTTCCGGAGATGGTGTTGGCAGAAGGGCGTGTCTCTCAGGAGATTGACCTGCTGAGAAGAGACTGCGAGGGCGATTCAGTGTGGCAACAGCGATCTCCTTACTCAGATTAGTTAGATGACGACTATTTGTCTTGTCCTGGCTTTTTTCCCTCTGGCAGTGTTTTTTTTCCCTCAGTTTTGTTCTCTTTTTATTGCGGTGTTGCTTCTTCTGACTCTTCCAGGGCTTCTTCTCGAAGTTCCTTTTGTGCTTGCTTGTTTCTGCGCTCGGCACTGGTTCAGTCTCTGCTACCTCGTTAGTTTAATAGTTAAGACACAACAAAAAGACCGCAGGTGTTCTTCAGCCCGTGCACACCACCACACCAGTCTGTGTCTGCCGGCGTCCGGACTAGGAATGTGCTGCACAGGGAGGCTCTCGGAGAAGAAGCGAAACACTGTTTTGCTTTCGGTTCTTCCGTTCGTTCCTTTTTTTCTGTTTCCCCTTTGGGGGTCTCCTTTTTGGTTCTCCCAAAAAAGGAAAGCTACTATGTACTATGTATATCAGCTTGGTGGAGCAACTACTCGTACTCGTTGCTGCTTGCAATTTTTTTAATTATTGGGAGCCTTAACACAGGTTCCCGCTTTTGGTCGGGCATAGGCCGCGTTTGCCCTGCCGCCATGCACTAAGAACACCGGGAACATGCTACTTTGTATGTACTAGTTATGGTACTCGTAGAGAGAACTGAATAGACAAGGAAAAGGGGGCCGCCGAGGACGGCTCGCACGCACAAACAGAGAGACAGGGCCCGGTCGGAATAGACTACAGTCAGACATTGCGTTGTATGGTGTTCGGGTGCTTTGGCCACAAAAGACATGAAAAAGAAAAAAGGCCAGCAAGGCCGGCGAGACCACGACGTTGCAGCTGCGTGCCATTGGCCGCAGAAGACGGAACGCAGATGGGGCGGACTGTGGTCCCTTGCTCAGAACGGCATAGCATAGACACGTATTAATAGGAATGCATGCGCGGGCAAGGAACGGTGATGGCAAGAGACGGAGACGAGGAGACGAAAAAGGGACGAAAAGGGGGGAGAGGAAAAGGAGAGGAAAAGGAGCAGAGGCGACACGCTGGATGCCACGCAAGAGAGACGATGGCTGATACGAGATTCGCACACAGTACATGCAGCATGGATTCGAGGATGCATCTTGCTCGTAGGCGCAGAATACACGAACACACCCAGACGTCTCTGGCTGTGCGATCGTTATTGCTATATAATAGTACTATGTACATACATAGTAGTATAGCCCGAATCTGGGACTCAAATCCCCCGGAATGATCGCCGCCCCAGGCCCTGGAAAGGGCAGGCTGCGTCTGGTTCGGCCGACAGGCATGTGCTGCGGAAGATATGCAAATTGGCGAGACATGTTCACAGGCTCTGTCTCACATACCCGGAGCATCTTGCACAACAGCAGTTAGTCCTCAGCACGAGCTAGGCTAAGCCCAAGACACACCAGCGCCCATCCGGACACGCTTATGTGCAGAGCATCTTGCGGGACACCCGACGCAGCGCCCAGGCATGTACTACTGTAGCATGTAAGACAGCGACGGCGTGCATATCTGTGCCTGGCTTCTGGTGCATTGGTGGTGTGCATTGGTGCATTGGTGCCTTGGTGCATTGGTGCATTGGTGCCATGGTGCGTTGGTGTGCGTTGGTGCACGCCTTGGTGCCCATTCTGCAGGACGGCGGTCTGGAACTAGGGCGAGGGTGGCCGTCCGCCTCCCCTGTAAGAGATCGACGCATTTTGCATGGCGGCGGTGGACCGGGGGAAAAGAAGGTGCTGCCAAGAAAAAGAGGTCAGGCACAGAGGGCTGGAGCCAGTCACCGACGGCAAGCCACACACAGCAGTCACAGCAGTCAGGGCAGCGGGCCAGTCAGAGCGCATAAGAGCATATCGTACATAGGAACTAACTACATAGTAGCTACCATACAGAGCACATAGCATCTTACGGTGTGAGATGCAATCACACGCACAACACTTCAGACCACGCCCATCCGTGGTGGTGGGATGCTTATCAGAGACGGAATCCTTTCGCCCATTTCGCCCGTTTTGCCCATTTTGCCCATTTTCGTGGTCCCAGGGACTGCCATGTGTCTCTGACCCTGCTCAGGCCATTTTTCGGGAGCGTTCCATGGTACTATGTGAGATAGAGAACCAGCAAACGTCGGCTGCATGGCCATTGCGCTGGAGCCTGCTGCGAGAAGGGACGAACGAGCAGGCGCAGGCGGCGAACGAGACGGTGAGACGACGAAGAACGAGTGAGGAAAGCGACGATGCAACTGGCGAGCGGGCCGTGAGAGTCGAGACACACGCGAGTGGAGTGGGAAGTGGATGAGGGTGGCTGTCCAGAGTCGCAGTATTGGGGAGCACGGTGCAGCGCCCAAGACGCGAACAGCGCATAGTCCGCCGCAAGGAATTAAATCAAATACAATTTAAATGCTAGTTTAACCCTCCTCCCTCCCCAAAGGCCCAAACAGAAAGGCGGTCGCAAAAAAAGGGGGCAGCCCCGCTGCTGCTGCTTGGGGGACGAGCCGATAAGGGCTGTCTACCAAGTAAGGGCTGTCTGGCTGGCCCTGCCCAGGCAGGCGTGCCTGGGTCGTGCCTGCCGTGACGGGGCAGACGCGACAAGCTCTAGTTAGTTGATACGCGTCATGGGAATAAGGCGCAAGAGAGCAGCAGCCGCAAAGGGACTGGGCGACCGGGCAGACGATCGCCAAACAAAGACCCTCAGATGCCCCTCGTAGATGGCCAAGCAAGACGACAAAAAAAGCAGACACAATGGCCCCCGATCGAGATGCACGCAAAAACAACATCGTTCCTTCCCACCTTCCGTACCGAGCGTCTGTCCGTCAGCGCAGGGGTAGGTCGCTGCAGCCTCGGCGAGTGCAACGCTGGCAGAGTGCTGACCTAGCCAACTACTATGTACTAGGTGGTCAACCCGAGCGAGCAGATCCTGGCCAGGAAAGAGCGTCGGGTCGCCCTTGCCTTTTGAACCCGGACCCTTGACCAAGAGCCAGCCAGCACGGGCAGGCACATGACATCGACGACGTCTGGCGTTTCAATACTTTCAGTAGCCTTTTTTTTTTCTCACCATCCGAAAAAAAAAGGTTGCCAAAACAAGAAAACCACCACACCCCCCCAAAAACCACCACAAAAGCAGACAGCAAACAAGCCAGCCACCAGTGACCACGATCCACCCACGCCCCAGTGACGCTGCACCAACACGCTGGCCCTTCTCCAGACACTGCTAATGCAACGCTAAACCAATCCGCCCCTTAAATCAAGTCGGCGGCGGTGGAGCCCACCCACTCTCTCTGCCTGGTCTTGCTTTTCGGGGGTTTTTTCTTCTGCGTCTCGCTCGCCCAGCGTCCGTCCTTCTCTGGCCAACGCTGTCCTGCAGACACGCCTGCCGACACGCCTGCACCCGCCTGCACACGCCCGCCGCCGCGCGGCGCCCGACAGCCACACACTGACAGCCCACCTCGTAGGCCCTGCTACGCCTGCTCATGCGTCACGGCTGCCCCCCCAGTGAGACACTCTAAACGCGCTAAGCCCGTCTCCAATTAATCTTTTCGAACGGCCGCCTTACTCTTTTCTCTTTGCTGGCTGTGCTGGTGGGCTCTTTTTTTTCTTTTTTCTTTTCCTGGGCAGCTTTTTCGGGGCACACTTTTCCCCTTCCCTCCTCCACGCGCCTACTCCTGCTCCTGCTCCTGCTCCTTTTTATTTCCCTTGCTTGGATCTTCCTGCTTGGTTCTAGTTGGACGACGCCTCGTTTTTTTTGTGTGTCTGTGTGCATGTGTGTCTGGGGGGTTGTTTTTGCTTCCCTGTCTGGTTGTGTTTGCGCCGATCTTCTTCACGGTGGCCCAATCTGTCAGACTGGTCTCTCGAACTGGTCAGTCTATCCTGGTCAACTGGTGTTCTTCTCCTGCCTCTCTGGCCTGTGCTTTCTCGGTCTCGACGCTCTTGTCAGCTAGTCACTTCCCCTCTCTGGCCTCGGTCTCGTTGTCCTGCCCGTCCTGCTGTCCTTCTGCTCTTTGTCTTTCTTAAGTTTCTACTCTCTGCCTTCTTCATCGTCCTTGGCATTCGGGCTACCTGCAATACTTGGGGTCTACAAGCTTCCTGCCAGCTTCCTGCCAGCTTCTTGCCAGCTTCTTGCCAACGTCTTACCTACATCGCAAGCCCTTCCCCCCGTTGAGCCGCAACCAGCCAGGGATCCAAACAACAGGGGAACCATCTGCTGGCAGGGATCATTTTCCAGACACGGGATACTATCTAAGCCCGATCTGGTGCCATAGTGTCGAGGCCGCAGCCTGAAAACTGAAAAGCTTGGGGGGGGCTGTCTCGGAGCCTGTCTCGCTTTATTCTCCCTTCCGCCTGGCCCCTTCCTCTTTCCTGTCTACATGCACCTTTGCCCCTCCCCCCTGTTGACGGTTTCTCTTTTTTTCCTTTCTGCTCCCTGCTTTTCTTTTTTCTTCGCTGCACTTGAGTCCTCTATTTTCCTCTTTGCCACCGGGGCATCTCTGCCAAAGAAGTCTCCAGACGTAGTCTAGACTTTCTTTTAGACGTTCGCTGTCTACGCCCTTCTTCTGGTCCTCTCCTGCGCTTCTGCAGCAGAAACTCTTTCCTCCTCCTTCCTCTCTCCCCCGTCTCTCTCCCCTTTCTCCAATGCAGCCATGGACAGCTCGGCGTCCACTCCGCTCGCCGACTACTTCTGGATTGCCGGCGTCGAATCCGTGAGCTACCAGGACTTTGCATTGCCGCCACAGCAGCTCGACGACACAATCGACGAAGATGGCGAAGTGCAGGCCGGGACCAACAATATCAACACCAACGCCAACGCCAACGCCACGCCAAGGGTATCCGCGCGCCACTCTCGCCAAAACTCGGCCAACAGGCTCTCCAAACTCTCGCTGGACGGCCGCATGTCCATCTTCACGCTCGACGACCTGGACGACAATGTGCACAGCAATCGCAGCAGCACCACAATACGGGGCAGCGTCAGCAACCGGCCGCCGTCTGCCGTTTTGGTCGAAGGGTCGGGCAACGGCGGCGGTGCGGCGGCCGCCAACGGCACAAACGGAATCAACGGCACAAATGGAGCCAGCGGCATGGCTGGAGCCAACGGCAAACAGGACTTTGACTTTGACCAGATGCTGGTCAAGTTCGCGGCCGAGCGCGAGAACTTCCTGGAAGACCTGAGCTTCAGCGCCGGGGCCAAGCTGCACGCGCGGCCACCGATGGTCAACCCGCGCCCGGAGAAGCTGATTGTGCGCAACGAGAACGACATGGACGCGTTGGCGCGCAAGGGCCCGCTGCGGAGCATCAAGGGCAGCATCCGGCGCAAGCTGAGCTTCCGCGACATGAACAGCGTGCGGCGGCCGCATTCGATTGCACGAGCGTGTAAGTGAGAAGATGCATGCCAGAAGATGCAAGACGCACGATGCAAGAAGAGGCAAGAGAGGGGAGAAGATGCAAGAGGAGGGGAGAAGAGGCAAGAGAGGGGAGAACAAGACACGCAAAACACGCAAGGACCAAATGGCTAACAATATCCACCAGCGTCCGTCCGCACGGCAAGACGACTCAGCAACTACAACTCGGTCATCCCGCCGCCCGAGCCGCTCAACGCTGACCCCGACATGCACCCGCTCAAGCGGCGCTTCGAGCCCGTCCTGCTGGACCGCTACCCGCAGCGCGCGTCGGCAGACGAGGTGGCGCGGCGAGGCAAGTTCCCGGACTACGTGCCCATGTTTGCCTTCCCGAACGACATCCAGATCGTCTCGTCGGACGACCGGCCGCGGTCGACGTGGCACGGGTTCACGATGACGTCGGACGACAGCTCCAAGGTGTACGGGGTGGCGGTGATTATCTGGACGCCGCTCAAGCCAGAGATCGCCGAGGACGTGGAGAAGCGCTGCGAGCTGTGGCGGCAGAGCCACATGTCGGACGAGGAGCGCGAGCTGGCGGCGAGCCTGGGCACGCGGCTGGCGGCCGAGCGCGCGCACCTGTCGCAGCTGCTGGCGCGGCTGCCGGGCGTGCCGTCGGGGTCGCCGGCGCGCGAGACGCTGGACGAGCAGATCAGCACGGTGGAGGAGAAGATCGGGCTGATGGCGGAGATGCTGCGGCCGCTGCGGCACGGGGCGGCCAGCAAGATCGACGGGCTGACGACGGGCGAGACGGGGCTGTGGACGCCGCGGGCGTACGGCGTGCTGGGCCGCGACGCGACGCGCATGGCGTTCTGGAAGGAGTGGCTGCGCGCGGTGGTGGTGCCCATGACGGACGGCGCGCTGCTGCGCGTGCCGGCCAGCTCGCCCAAGGTGGGCCGCTGGCAGCCGCTGGAGCGCTACGTGGTCAACCTGTGCACCGAGGCCTTCAGCCCGCTGAGCTCCAAGACGCAGGTCGAGCTGGGCGTGCGCGAGCTGCGGCTGTACGCGCGCAAGGAGGCCGCCAACGAGCTGCCGGGCTCGCGCAACATCGACCTGTACGCGCTGTTCCGCTGCCTGTCGCTCGACAACATTGTGCGCCTCTTCGAGCACGTGCTGGCCGAGTCGCGCATCGTGTTCCTGTCCTCGCACCCGGCCATGCTGCACCTGGCCTGCCACGCCATCACGAACCTGCTGTACCCCTTCCGCTGGGCCAGCATCTTCATCCCCATCCTGCCCGCGCGCCTGCTGTCCGTGCTGGACGCGCCCTGCCCCTACATTGTCGGCGTCGAGCGGCGCTACGAGCAGATCGACATGCCCGACGACGACTTTGTCCTCGTCGACCTGGACAAGGACAAGGTCGAGGCCACCGGCATGGCCCCGCCGCACCCCCTGCCCAAGCAGCACCGCCGCAAGCTGCAGGCCCTGCTGCAGATCGCCGCCCCGCACCGCCTGCGCTACGGCGTCCCCGCCGGCCCCCCGCCCTACGCCGTCGAGTCGTTCCCGTACGACGCCTTCTCCGCCGAGAACGAGTCGCTCTTCAACCCGACCGCCCCGCCCGCCACCCTGGGCAAGTGGGTGGCCCAGAACTCCGCCGCCTTTGGCGAGCCCGATCCGCCGTCCCTGCGCCGCGCCCCCATCTTCAACGCCTTTGTGCAGCTGCGCAGCGAGTTTGCCACCGCCCGCTCCGACACCCGCCCCTACACCGCCAAGTCGAGCCGCACCAGCCCCCCCAACTCGCTGTCGCCCATCTCCATGAGCTTCCCGCCCGTGCCCACCACCCCCGTCTCCCGCAGCGACTCGGGCTTTGCGCTCAACGCCACGCTCCGCGAGAAGCGCTCTGGCCACTTTGACGAGAAGTCGCGCCGCAGCTCATCCTTCGGCATGGACCGCCACCACCCCCTGCACCGCCCCAGCCTGCAGTTCCTCAACAACAACAACAGCAGCACCCACAGCATCGGCATGAGCATGGGCATGGGCATGGGCATGGGCAACAGCGCCGGCAACAGCGCCGGCAGCAACACCAACGGCCACTCGCAGAGCCTGTCCGTGTCGGCCGTGTCCGTCGAGTCCATGTCGTCGTACGGCGGCTACGCGCCCTCGACGTATGCGCAGTCCACCCTGGCCGCGTCCACGGTCATGCCCAACATGGTTATCCAGCCCGTCTGCAACACGGACGCCATCATGTGGGTGGAGGGGCACTGCTTCCACTGGAACCGCGAGGAGGCCCCGGGCTCGTGCTCGGTGTGCGACGACAAGTCCGACGGTGACGGGCTCTATCGGTGCACGGGCTGCCGCTGCCTGGCCCACGGCCGCTGTCTGGGCTTTGTGTCGCTGGTCTGCTCCGAAGCGTTCCATGCCGACCGCGTGCGCGCCGCCTTTGTGCGGTGCATGGCCAGCCTGCTGTACACCTACCGCAAGCACCTCGGCCGGCCGACGAAGGAGCAAAAGGCCAGCGGGCAGCTGTATGCCTTTGATGCCGATGGGTTTGTCAAGAGTCTGCCGTATGACCACCATGAGTTCATCACTATGCTCAGGAACACGCAGGGTAAGATTTTTTTCTCTTTCTTTTTTCTCTTTTTTTTAAGTCTTGCATATGTCGCTCCTCCTCCGCTTGTTTTGCTAACATTCTTAATCAGCTTTCAATGAATTCATCAACGAACGGGAAACCCACCACTCGGCCGATCCCCAGATCCGCCTATTCGACGAGGTCATCCTGGCGAAGAAGGGGCGCGGGCGGGGGGGGCTCGGCGGACTGGGTGGACTGTCACGCCTGTCGACGATCAAGGCATCCCACGGGGTAACGCCCAGCTACTCCATGCCGCCGCCGTCGTCCAATCGACATACACGGGTACCTTCGTACCTAGGCGACACGTCGGACCACATCTGGCGGACGGCGTCGGTACCGGTGCCGAACGCCAAGTTCCCCGGCGAGTATCGTGCGGTGACGACCCGCGTACCGTCGAAGTTGGACCCGGCGATGATGAAGGAGCCGCGGTCCATCCAGGGAGTGCCGCGGCCCGACCAGCGCGGATCGCGGGGTCTGATCCGGAAGCAGGTCGCCAGCATGCTGGGGCCACGATCTCCGACTGACCTGGGCATCAGCCCGTAAAGCAAAATACGACAATACACCAGCGGGCAAGCGGCACAACACTTTATAATCATCTCCCAAGACCATGGTCTTTCTCCCCAAATCATTTTCTATTTTGGCCAGCCAAAGAGATTTTCAACTACCTTTGGACTAGCCAGTGTATTATTATGGCACGAGCCATTGTTACTACTACCATCTGCTGCGATTGATTTGATTTATTCTTGTCTTTTCTTGAATCTCGTTATTACCACCACTACCCACAGAGTATTGTTTATTGGTCGCCGGCAAAAAGGGCAACAGGAGAGCCCGGCTGGCAGAAGGGGGGAAGAAAGAAGAAAAGAGGGAAGCGACAAAGTTTGCCTTTCTTTTATCCAACCTGTTTTGTGATGATGGGGGGTCTTGATGGTGCACGAAAGCCATCTCAAAAGTGTGAGAGAGATGAGCGGTCATTTTCTGTGTTTGTTTTTTTGTTTTTGTGTCAAGAGACATGCGCACAACACAACACGCACACGCGAACGAGAAACCTTGTAGGATAAGACCGAAAGAAGAATGAAAGAACGAAAAGGAACGGCAGCCTCTTTTTTTTCCCTTTTTTTTTTTTACACACAGGAAAATGTATGGACAGGAACTCAGGAACTCAGGAACTCAGGAACACTATGACACATCTAGCGTCTTCAGGCAAGATTGAATTGAAGCACAAGCAAAGCACAAGAGTCCAATGCGTTGGGGGATGGATCACGGCAGTGGACGACAAGTCAACGGAAAAGTCAACTAAAAGGCAACTGAAAACGAAGGGGTATTATACATTGTTTCGTGACAACTCCCTCTCTCAATGCTATTTGTTCTCTATCGGTTTCTCGTTCACGCCCCGTCTTCCTTCTCAAAGCCCCGGATTTGTCGGCTTGTCGTACTTGGGCTGTTTCTCGTAGGCATTCGGACTCGGCTTCCGCTTGGACGAGCCCGTCGACTTACCCTTGCCCTTGTCCCGACGGCCCGGCCGCCCAGCAGCAGCATCGTCGTCGTTATAATCATCGTCTCCGTCGCTCTGCTCCGGGTCCTGGTGGTGGCGACGGTGGTGGCCGTGGCCGTGGCCGTGGCCGTGTTCTGGACAGTCGGGCGCATGTCTGTGGTGGTGGTTGTTGTTGTGCGGCGGCGGCGTCGTCCGACGTGGTGCGGCTGGTCTCCGGTTCCGGAAAGCCCGGTCGGCGTCGCCGCGGGCGGCGGCGCCGCCGTCCGAGTCCGGGTCGGACGAGTCGGAGTCGGATGACGACGACGACGACGACGAGTCGCTGGACTCGTCGACGGCACGGGGTCTATGGTAGATGCAGCAGACTGGGGGGGTGTTAGTCGCGCTCTCTTTTTTCCAGTCTTTGGAAGTCTCTTCTCAACTCCTGCGTTCATTCTCTTCCTCTTTCTTCTCCTCCCTCACCTTTGGACTTTTTCCGGTTCAGGCCTTCGTTGTCGACTGTGCCTTCGGCCCACTGGACGGACCGGCCGTTGCGGCCATGGGCGCCGCGGAGGTGCAGCACGCCCGGCGGAGGCTGTGTGCTGGTCTCGGGCTGTTGCTGCTGTTCGGTCTGGCTGGTGGTGCCCGGCTGGGACGAGGGGCCGGCGGAGGTGGCCATGGTGGGTGGGGTGAGAGCGGACGTGGGAACGATAGTAGTTAGCAGTCGTGGCGGCGTAGGCGATGTGTTTGTTGTTGTGTGGAACGGTTCGGCAAGCCAAAACGCTCTAGAGATTCTTGTCGGTTCTTGTCGTTTTCTCTGTTTGGAGGCAGTCCGGTTTGTTGCTGATTCGATGTGACGTTTTGCTAAGCAAAACAGGTGACAAAGGGCCGAGAGCCAGGGATTTGTAGCGTTTGTTAGTGGTCGAGGTAAGGCGCGCCACAGAAGAAGAAAAAAAAGGGCGCCAGGCCAGAAGGTGGCGTTCTAGAATGCTGCAACAGTTTTCGGCTGGCGCCCCACCCATGCCGGCTGCCGGCTTGGCTACGTCATTGCAGGTACTTGCTAACAAGACTGCCAGGAACAACACAACTACAAAGTAGTTAGTTAGATGCTATTATTAAGGGACCAGAACGGCGCCGCTTATGTGAGCAAGGAACGGGCACACGAACATGAACATAAACGACAAGGAGCTGAGAGTTTTCTTATTTGTTCGAAACTACAGCATAAAACTACAGCGTCTGCTTTTTTTTTTCTTTTTTTGCCCTCTCCTTCCTGTAACGCCTTTTTTTGGTATGCTCTTTCCCAGTCGTCCTTCTTTTGTGACGATGCTCTTCTAATCCCAACAGTACCTTTGTTGTACAAACTTGCTCCTACATGTCCTACATGCCTTTGGGGAGGGGGGGGGGGTAGATATACTCTCTGGTCCAATCTGATGTAGATTCGCCCAAGTGGTTTGGTCCTTTTTTTCGGCGCCTCTGCTTGGCACCCTTCATCTCACAATCCTATGACGCTTGGCCGCAGTCTTGGACAGGTTCATTGTCCAGGCATTCAACGGCCGACGGGCAGCCACAAACTTGCCCTCGGGGGTGTAGACGTCAATGATGGGCCAGTCGAGGTCCTGCTCTTCTTCCTGTTCTGCCTCGTCTTCCTTTGCTTCGCCGTCCGCTCTGCCATCGTCCTTGTGCTTGCGGGGCTCGTCTGTCCACTCTTCGAGCTCACTCTCGGGCCATGACTCCTTGGTTGGCTCGGGCTTGGATCTCGGCTCGGGCTGCTCCACGGACCGCGGCTCGTCGGGACTCGACAGGTCCAGAGACTGCAGAATGCCGTTCTCGTCTGGCTGGTTCGTCGGGGCGTTCGTCGGGGCGTTCGTCTGGGCCGTCTCGTGCGCCCCGTCCCGCTCGCCAGAAGCGTCTGTGCTCTCCCGGTAGAGATCCCGCTTGCGCACCTGGGCCACAATCTCGATCCAGCCGCTGCCCTCGATCAGCAAGTCCATGGCCACGACGCGGTACGGCAGTTTGTCCACGGGGATGTTGATGGCGTCCTTGCGCGTGATGGGTCCTGTGCGGGTCTTGGTCACGTCGTACTTGAGCGGGAACGAGCCGGCCAGCTTGATCTTGTCGGCGATGCCTGGCAGGGCAATGTTCTCGACCCTGAGGGTGCTCCGCTGTTCCTGGATCTCAATGGCCTTTTCCGTCAAGGTGCAGTGCTGGGACAGGGGCGTGTAGTTGTAGGTCAGGAAGTCCAGGTTTTCGCTGCGCGGCGTGATGCGGATGATGCCGCCCAGCAGCAGCGACCGCTTGCCGGCCTTGAGCACCACCTGCTCGGGGTCGATGCGTCTCCGCATGAGCATCGACAGGCGGTGCCGGGGTTGGACGTAGTCGGTCAGACGGGTGCGGACGAGGCCGGGCAGGTCGATCAGCTCGCCCTTGCCGCCGCCAAAGGGGATGCGGATGGGCGAGGCCGTGGTGCCGGGCAGGGCGGAGGCGATGGGCATGGTCGGGTAGTTGATTTCGTCGGGACAGGGAGGGAGCAGCTCCAGCTCGTCCAAGCCGTCGGACTCGGTGTCGGGAAGGAGGTCGGTGACGATGTTGGCAGTGAGGGGGGTGGTGGTCGGGAGGTCGTGTTCAGGGCGGTTCGCATCCTGGGCCGTCAAAGAGTCGCTTTCGGCACGCCGCTCCTCGCTTTCGACTGGCTGCTCCTCACTGGCGGCAAGCTGCTCCTCGCCTTCGACGGATTGCCCCGCATTGTCGCCGGTCTGCTCGCCGGTCTGCTCGCCGGCCGTCTCCTCTCCCTCCACGGGCAGCGGCTTCACCGTCTCCTTCGTCTCCTTCGCGGCGTCCTTGGCGTCCATGCGGCCCTTGGGGAAGATGTCGCTCACCAGCTTGCTCTTGCCGACATTGGCCTTGCCGACCAGCCAGGTGGCGCCGCCGCGCTGGTAGATCTCCTCGCGCAGCTCCTTGGTCCACCAGTTGCGCTTGGCGCTGACGAGGTGGATGTTGCCCAGGCGCACGCCGCGGCGGCCGATGCGGCCCAGGGCGTCGCGCAGCGTCTCGCGGACCCACGGCATCAGGGTGTCGACCTTTTCGGCGCGCGGCGACAGCAGGTCGGAGCGCGTGACAACGAAGCTCAGCTCGGTCCGGCGGTTGCCGTAGAACCGGCTGCGCGCGGAGCGGCGGTTGCGCGAGCGCAGCGGCATGGTGTCGAGCAGCTCGTGGATGCGCGGCAGCAGCGACATGGGGAAGTCGGCGGCGTCGAGCACGTGGTACACGTGGTTGTACTTGTACGGCGACTCGGCCATGGTCTCGCGGATGGCGTCGATGCCCGGGTGGTAGATGGGCACGCCCTTGTTGTGGTTGACGAGCTCGTTGCAGCGGGTGCAGAGGAGGACGGGGCGCTGGTCGCGGGGCGGGCGCGGCGCCCACGTGGCCACCGCGTGCGCCGTCGTGGGCGTCGGCGCCGCCGTCAAGACCGGGTCCAGCACCGGGTCCAGGTCGGCCGTCGCGGCCGCCGTCGGGGGGGGCTCGCCGGAGTCCACGGCCGGCGCCGGCGGCCGCTTCGGCAGCAGGTCGCCCAGATGCACGCCCTGCTCGGCCAGCGCATCCAGGTCGACGCTGGCCAGCGTGCGCTGGACGATGAGGTCCTCGGTCCGCACGCGCTGCTTGCGGTCGTCCTTGAGGCCGAGATAGACGAGCGTGCTGTGCCGGCTCATGTTGTAGTAGCCCGGCTGCTTGGGGTGGGCCGTCTGCGAGAACGCGCCGCAGCCGGGACACTGCCGCGGCAGCGTGCGCTTGGCCTCGCCGTAGTTGGGGTACGCCGGCGGCTTGGGGCGTTTCCGCTGCGGCTGCCCCTGTCCCGGCTGGTCTGGCGCGTTGTCGGACGTCTCTGCGGCTGGGGCGGGTTCCGCCGCTTTTCCGGCCTCCTTGCCGGCTTCCTTGGTTTCGTCTGTCCGCGTGTCCTGTCTCGCATCGCCCGCAGCTTCGGCCGCGCTGGACATGCTTCGCCGCAGGCCGTGCTGCTGCGCGTGGTGCGCGTGGTGCAGCCGTCGTGGCCAGCGGGCGACGGGCGGCACAGCCGGACACAGGCAGAGAGGTGGCAGCCCGGACGACAGCCCGGACGCCAATGGCAGCCGGCCGCTGGCACGGCCATCGAGGGCCCGGAGCCACGCACGCGAAGGTCCTCGCGACAGCATGGTTGCTGGTCCACGGTTGGGAGTGCGTGTCCGTGTGTGTGTGTGACTCGACAGAGTCTCCTCGGCGAAGAGGTGGAAATTTGAGGCTGAAGAAGCTCTTTCCTGACTTTGATACAATTTTTTGCTAGTTGTAGGTTAGTTAATACAAGCACTATTAAAAAAAATTCAAGACCACGGCACGTGAACCCCTGCGCTGTTCACTGTCTCTTGCTGTCCAATGCGCGCTAGCGCCACCCCCAAAGCTTGGTCCCGCTAAACCCCCCAAAACCCAACCCGCCCATTGGCCGCCGCTGTGATTTTTTCGAGGGACGACATCAGAAAGCCGACCTCACGAGAACCGACGCCGACACGACGACAGCAGCGACCACGACGAGCGACCGCGAGAGCGACCACACACCCCTTCCGACCTGCGAATTGACACTCTGTGAGGGTGTCGCTTCTCTCTTTTTTCTTTCCCTCTCTTTCCTCTCTGCCTCATTGCCTCGGGCAGCTGCCAAGATGGTCGGCGTCCTGCGGCGCATGAACAGGCTCAAGGCCGTGAGTTTTTTTTCTTCTCTTTTTGTGCCCTGCCGGCCCTTGGCTCTTCTTTTCCCGTGTTCTTGTCTCGCTGACCTGCTTGCCTCTGTCTCTCCCATGCAGAGCATACTAGATGTCCGTCTAGGCCCTGGTGCCGCCGTTCTCCCCAGCGAAGTCACCCGGATACACATGGAGTTTGCCAAGCACGGCAACAATGGACAATTCGGGCCAAGGTAGGAACAGAGAAAGAGCGCTTCTGCAGAGGCTGGCTGCTGCTCTCGACACCTGGTGCTAACGGATGGGCGTGTCAGAAAATTCTGGCAGAACTGCCTCCCGCGCTTAAAATACTGGAATCCGGCCATCCCCATGATCGTCAACCGTGTCGAGGACACCACCGGCCCGGCCACGATGACCGTCTACTTCCGCCAGTCCTCGGCAGCGTCTTCTTCAGAACCCACATCCACCTTGCCATTGCCCACCTTCACCAACCAGCCCAGCTCCTCCTTCATGGGCACGTCCAAGGCCCCCGAGCCCGCCGCCGACGAGCGCGCCGTCCACATCGACATGAAGAACCAGCACTCCGACACCATCCTGGCCGACTTCATGACCAAGACGGGCGCCGTGCCGGTCCAGCCCAGCCCCGTGGAGGAAGAGGAGCTGGAGGAGGTCCGGCAGCGCATCGAGCGCGGCAAAGTGGACCGCGCAAGGGTGCAGGCGTACATTGACGAGCTGAAACGGGAAGAGGCGAGACTGGCCCAGGCCAAGAAGGAAGCCGACGCCATCAAGCAGGAGGCGATGTAAAGGGTTGGCCAGTCAATGGAATGATGATGAAAACAAAAGAGAAAGAAAAAGACGAAGAAAAAGAAAAAGAAACAAAAAAGAAAAAAGAAAAAGAAACGAAAAATAACAAGAAACAAGAAAAAGGACAAGAACAAGGAGGGAAAAAAGAGGCAACGTTGTCCGACACGGAATTGTCTGTCGGAGGGCGTCTCAGCTTCTCTGGCTGTCATATATGTCATGTTATGTGTATATCTGTACTATAGAAAAGAAAAAGAATCCATCCTTAAGATTATCCTGCAGGACGCAACGTTGCAGCGGGTGCCAAAACTCTCCATGTATATTCATGTTTATTCATACTTATGTTCGGTCTAGTCTATGCTCGTTTTGTATCCTGTCAAGGGAGTTCTCATGGCCCATCCTGCATCCATTACTGGGCCATGTCCCGAACAGCCGATTGCTTCGTAGTAGACAAGTTCTCTGTAAGGCTGCCTGCGTGTCGAGCATTATTTCAGCCCGAAGCCCTCGCTCCCGTGCACGGCTTCCCACAGCCGCTGCTGCAGCTTCTCCATGGAAGCATAGCGGTACAGCGTCAGGGTATTGAAACACGTCCGCGCCGTGGGGAACCGCCCGGTGTCGTCGCCCAGGCAGACGATGCGGATCGACAGCGACGCCGGCCCTGTCGCGGGAATGCGGTCGCTGCCGGTGATGAAGATCAGCAGCTTGCGCTGGTCCTGGGGCGACGCCCGCTCAAACGTCTGCCAGAACCACCGGATCGACGGCTCCTTCTCGGGCGAGCTCCGCAGGCCCCAGTTGTCGTATGTGGCCGCCAGCCGCAGCGACGTGATGTCCAGAGGCTCGTCCGAGCCGCGCACCAGCAGCTCAATCTCCTCGGGCCGGAAGAGCCCCAGCGCGTTGCACCCGCACACGGTGAAGAAGCCGCGCTTGAACGGCTCGAACTGCCGCGAGATGGACGTGTCCAGCAGGTACCGGACATAGAGGTCGACGTACTCGCGCCGGTTGGCATTGGTCACCGCCCGTCGGTCGCCGTTGGGGCACAGCCGTACCGTTTCGGGGGACCCGTAGCGGTCCACGGCGATGGTGAAATCGAGACCAAAAGTCGACTCGACGTCGCCGTCGTAGTCAAGAAGCTGCTGAAGGCCGCGTGCCAGCCGAGGCCTGTACTCGGCAAGGTCAGATAGCGTGTAGGTCATGAGAGGTCGGGGCACGACGGTCAGCAGTCCCGAGGCGGGTGGCGGAGCAGCCAGGACCAGCTTTCGGAACGCGAATGGAGGTAGCGCAATATCTAGGATGGTGGAGTTGTAGATGGCCAGTCCGAGGACGACACCGACCAGGAAGAACTGGTCAGACGTCTCGAACGAGCTGGGATTGAAGTAGCAGTATTGGGACTCGTCGTCGTAGGTGAACATGCCTGTGATCGTTAGCGAGAAGAGAAAGAGAAAGAAAGGAGAAGGAGGAAAAAAGAAAGAAAAAAAAGGAAAGAGGAAGAGAAAGAGAAAGAAAAGAAAAAGAAAAGGGGAAAGAAGATAACAAGAGAAAGAAAAGAGAAAGAAAAAGAAAATAAAAGGGGAAAGAAGAGCGAAAGAGAAAGAAAAGAAAAAGAAAAGACTCCAAAACTCACCGTGGTCTGGGTTAAACACTTCCCGCACAAGCAGCAGAAACCACTCTTTCCGCAGGCCACCGGCATCGACGCCTTCTTCGCCGTTAAAGATAATACGCAGCCCCTTCTTGACGTCCTCGCCGCCGCTGCCAATGGCTTCGCTCACGCCCTTGAGACTGTCCTCGACCAGGCAGTCACGCCGCACGTTGAGCACAAAGTGGTGGTCCACGTTGCGGTGCGTCATGATGCTGTCGAAGAAGGCGTCGCGCGCCTTGTTCATCATCTGCCGGCGAGCTTCGTATTCCAGGATCTGGATCTTGGCCCAGATGCTCAGCAGGAACGGGTACTGGCAGAACGAGAACTTGGCCCGCTTGTTCTCCCAGGCCTCAAAGTCGGCCACCAGGTCCGAGTTGTCGAGCAGCGCCATGTAAAAGTCGGACGTTGGCAGGATCTGCCCGCGCCCCCGCGACCGAGACCCGGTGCCGCTGCGTGCTTCGCCGCCGCCGCCGCCGCCACCGCCGCCGCCGTCGTCGTCGTCGTCGTCGTCGTCGGAGAAGGCGGGCATGTTCGCGTCCTGCCGGCGGGCTGGCGCACAGTTGTTGGCGGAAAACAGGAGGCCCAGCACGCGGACAGCGGCCTTGATCTGCCAGTCGTCGCCGTGGGTGATGATCTTCTTCTGGTCCGCCGCCTTGGTCTTTTTGGCCGAGGGCCGCGTCGTCTGGTTGAGAGCAGCGTGCAGCGACGACATCGAGGCCTCGGCGGACACCTTGGGCACCAGGCCGTCGGTCACCTCGGCTTTTGTCTCCTCCTGCTTTTCGTTGTGGCGCACCAGGCGGTACGCGAGAAAGCCGCCTACGAGGTCCTTCGTCTGCATAAAACGGGCATCGGAGAACCGCGAGAAGCACACTATCAGCTGGGCCTGCCAGTCTGCGGACGCGTTGGACATCAGGCCCAGGATGCGCTTGATGATCACCGAGTGCTGGCCCGCGGCCGGGCCCGTGCGGCGCACGGCCGTCGACGTCTCCCCAGCCCGCCGGCTGCCCAGCATCGGCGGCGGCAGCGGAGCGGTCTGGTACCGTCCGGCATACTGTCGGAACGAGGCATGCAGGAGAGGATTGGCCAGCGCGATGACCAGGAAGCGGTAGTCGCCCAGCTGTCCGATGCGGCGGCCCGGCCGCTTGAGAACGGTTTCAGTGGCCTTCAGCAGCAGTCTCTGGGTGTGTTCCTGGCCCTTGAGAATGCCAAGCTCGATTTGCTCGAGCATGAAGCTCGGCTGCGACTGGCACGCGCCCGACGCTACCAAGGTCTCGTACACGGCTGTCCACAGAGCACCCGCGTTCACGGCCGTGCTGTACCATTCGTCGACAGCGGGCCAGTCGATGTGGATGGGGCGGCTGGTATCGACCGTGGCTTTGCCCGGGTTGCCGCCTTCGCTGACACGTCGCTGGTGGGAGCCGCCGCGCTTTGGCGGGCCGCGGCGCGGGCCGCCGCCGCTCCACCACGAGCCGTTCTCCACAAAGTTGCCAGCAAGGAGGAGCTTGGGGTCGATGTCATCGAGCGAGTCGGCGCCCTTGGTGTGGGAGGAGCGGGTGTGGTCTCGGGAGCTGGTGGCGGCCTGCTGGGCATTGTACGAGGTCTCCAGCGGCCGCATGGGCAGGGGCCCAGCAGAAGAAGACGTGGGAGCAGAAGCCTCCTCTTGCTGCTGCTGCTGCTGCTGCTGCTGCTGTTGCTGCTGTTGCTGCAGAGAAACGAACGAATCATCCAGGCAGTCGTTGGAGAGAAAGTGAGCAACAATGTAGTCTTCGAGGTCCTTGAAGATTTTCTTCGGCTCAGGCACGTCCTGGGCCGGTGGGCGGACGGCAGGCGAGCGAGATGGCGGGATGGGTATGGCCTGCGAGACGGCTGCGGACCCGGCATTGGCGTGGGTGTTGTTGGCATGGCCAGCCGAGCGCGACACGTGGCCGGGGTGGTGCCACAGCGCGTGGTGGTTCTGCGGAGAGCACCGGCCTGCGCCGTCCGCGGCGGATGCACCGAGGACGTGTGTGGAGGGTCGGCGGCCGCGGCCGTTCGGCGGTGCTGGGAGAGCGGCTGCGGCAGGAGAGGCGGAGTTTGGTGGTGCTGGCTGTGCTGGCTGTGCTGGCTGTGCTGGCTGTGGCGGCCTGTACGGCGGGCTCTGGGCAGGGCCGACCTCGACGTCCGACAGGACAGCCTCGAGATAGCGGCGGAGACAGCGCTTGATGATGGACCGCGTGCGCTCGATCGAGATGGGGCCGGGCTCTGTGCGGGCAGCAGGTCAGTGTCCGTCCACGGCAGAAACAGCAGGTGCCAGGTACTTACCAGACGGGTCGCCCGCCGGCTGCTGCGCCGTCTTCGCCTCGCCGGCGCGCCCGTCCACGTGCAGGTCGTTGACCGTCAGACAGATAGTGCAACGGTAGACGTCGACGCCCTGGGCCCAGCGCACGAGCGAGCCGCACGTGATGCACGGGCCCGTGGAGAAGCTGCTCTTGCGGCCGCCGCCGTGGCGCGAGGGCGAGGTCTGCGCGGCCGTCTGGCTGTTGCTGGCGCTGCCCGGCCCGGCCTGCGGGCGGCCGCCGTTGCGCGGCGGCGGCAGCACGGGCTCGTCGACGCCGCTCGACTCGGAGTCGCCAAAGCCCGACGGCGCCTTGCCCTTCTTCTTCTTCTTCTTCTTGCCCGACGAGAAGAGCGACGGGAACGGGTTGCTCATCGAGCGCGCGTGGCCGCTGCTGCCGCCGGGCTTCGGGGCCGCCGGCCGCGACGCGGTGAACTCCGAGTCGGACGAGCTGGAGTCGCCGGCCAGCTCCGTGAGGTCCAGGTCTAGCGAGCCCAGCGTGCCCGGGTCGATGCTGCTGGAGCCCAGGTTGGACGCGAGGGAGCCGTGCCGCGGGTGGTGGCGGTGCTGGTGGCGACTGCGCTGCTGCTGCTGCTGCTGCTGCTGCTGCTGCTGCTGCTGCTGCTGCTGCTGCTGTTGGTATTGCTGCTGTTGATGTTGCTGCTGTTGATGTTGCTGCTGTTGATATTGCTGCTGTTGCTGGGACGCAGGAGACGTGCTGCTGGCTCCGGGGTGGCGCGGACGAGGTGCCGCGCGGCCGTCGTCTCCGGGGGGGGATGCCAGGTCCGTCGGCCAAGCTGGTGGCCGCGCCATGTCATCGAGGCGGGAGGGTCGCCCGGCTGGGAGGGCATGAGGGAGGACTGCCGACAGCAGGGGAGGCCAGGGTGGGCCGCGCGGGCTGACGTGGGTGTTGCGTGACACAGTCGCGTGGTAGCGTCCACGGTGGAGAGGGAGGAAGAGGAAGAAGGACCGGTGGAGTGGATAGGGAGGCCGGTCTAGAGGTGTTGGGATCCAGGGGGGAGGAGGGGGGGTGGGTGGTAGTGGTGGAGATGCAAAGTGGTGATTCAGAGGGGGGGGGAGAGAAGTTCGCCAGGGGTGGCGTTTACGAGATAACTACTATTGATTGTGGTAAAACACGAGCACTACTGTGGCTGCGTCATGGGCTGCTGATTAGCTTTCGGAGAAAGAGTGGGGGGGGGCCTGCAGGGCCAGCTTGGCGCCACTAAGACCTGGGGTAATCGGCCGGCCTGTCAGGGACCTGGATGATTAGGGAGCGACGGCGCACGCTGGGAGACGCGCAAGGCCAGGCACAGGGCGCTGATCCCGGGAATATAGAGTACTAGCTGCGTGGGCGCTAGGTCCCGCCTGCTGAAGCCGGCAGTGCGTTGCATGCGGCTGGATCTCAAGTGCAGACTGTGATGAGATGAATGAAGCTTTACTTTGGCTCTCCGCGAATTCTGTGCACCCTGTCCTCTGCTGACTGGGCAGTGGCTGCAGTGCTTATCTAATATGCTGCAAACAAACGAAAACGGCAGGCACGACACAAAACCACTCCCTGTGCAAGGCTGCCTTCTCAAAACGGGGAGCTGCTCTCAAACGAGCACTGCTCGGCCCCAGCAATATGGATGTCGTCTGTTGGATCTCGCCTCCCAGGCTCTCCCGCGACGAAGCCGTAGATTCGGGCCTCCATGGCCGCTTCGCCCACACCACGTACAAGGCCAAAACAAACCAGGCCACTGCCACTATCGCTTGTGACCCCTGCCGTAACAGAGTGCTCCCTTGCTGTGCACCCAGCCTCAGCCAGACCAACCATACACGCCCGACCACGGCCAGACAACGCCGCCCAACCGCACAGCATGGGCAAGAGCCACTCTATCTGCAGTCCTGCCGACCCATTGCGGTTGCTGTGCATCCGCTCTCGTTACACGAGCCAGAACGCAATGACGCCGGTCGGCACCCTGCAGCGCAAATGACTGCCAAGGGGACAGGTAACAGACGAACGGTCTGTTCGTTATCTGCACAGCGACTCTGCCCAAGCACCGTAGAACTCCCGTAGAACTTCCAAGGTGTCCCAGTGTCCAAAACAGGAAGCAACGACCTCTCGAAACTGTCCTCGCGCGGAAGGAACGACCAAGACACTCCCTATCACCACCTGAAAAGGAAGGCACGACCCAGCACAGAGCCATTCATCGTCCTACCATAAACACTTTCTCGCCCGCTGCTTCATCGCTCCTTCCTCCAATTTCTCCAAAGCGGCCATTCCAGGACGCCCACCGAGGTCGCTCGTGCGCACCACTCTGGCGACATCTCCACTCCACGTATTGTTGCGACCAGTTGCTCCTTCCCAAATCAGAAAATTTCGGCCCGGCAACATCGTCCTGCTAACCTCGCTCCTTCCTTGTCTGCGAAGCTTTTTTCTCCCTCAAATATGGCTTCCTCTCAGTCCCAGTCTGCGTCTCCTTCGCCCTCTCGTCCTTTGTCTCCGACAACGCGAGAAATCGAGGAGCATCCCACGCCCGACGAAGCATGCCAACCATCTAGTCTCGCATCCCGCCCAACAGCTCCGGCGTCATCCTCCTCAGTGTCCCCAGCCAGCCCAGCCGAAGACATGGCGCCCCGCAACTCGCAGCGTGGCGGCCGAGCCAGCTTCGCTCGCAGAGAGGCCGATCTGAGCGCCTTTCTGACCCCCGCCCACAAGAACGAGCTTGTCCTCCTCGCTGCCTCGATCACCAAAACCATGCAGGAGCAGATCTGGAAGGTGTTCGACCAGCCGTTCGGTATGCCCATGGCCAATGTTCACACCAACACCATCAGCAGCCTCAAGCCCAAGACGGCAGAAGCAACCAGCAAGACAGGCCCTGGCACCAGTGTCGGCATCGGCATCAGCCAAAAGGAGAAACTACGCACGGGAGATGGCCCCGGCCAGCAGCGGCCTGGACAGGACAAAGACAAGTCGTCGGCCACAAAGTGTCAGGTAGACTTTGGTGAAGATGACGGCGGCGTTCAGATCGAGCTGAAGAAAGAGGCACTGGCTGCCTTTAGAAAGTGGCAGGCTGCCCTCACGAAGAGGGTCTCGGAAATCACGCCGGCCAAAGAGATCTCGCCTGCACCATCATCCCAGCAAAATGTCAAGTCTACCAATGGCAGGCCCATAGGCAGACAGGGCGGCAGGGGGGGTGGAAGAGCCCCCGGCGTCGCTGGAAAGGCTGGCGGTCCTGGTGGCCGAGGCGCTCCAACGGGTAAGTTGAACATTGCTGCTGACCTCGCTTTGTCCAACTTTTCGAGGTCGGAACCTGCGCTGACGAGGACTTGAGCAGTCGCATCAATTGGGGGGGCATCAGCAACACAGCCAGGCACCGCATTTACCGCAGAGACAGCTGCCCAGTTGCTCACTCAGTTCTCCCTGGAGAAGCGGCAGCTTCTGTTGCATATCATGCTTCTGCTCCTGCTCTCCCTCGAGAGCTACCCGACGTACTCGCGCGAGTTTCTGATGCGCATGGCCTCCCATTTGCGTGTCCCACTCTGTACAGTAGCTGAGGATGAAACCCGTGTCGCCAAAAGTCTGTCTCTGGCCGCCAGCAACATGCTCCCTGAAATCATCCTGCAGAGGAAATCGGAGGAGCCGAGAAGGGAGAGGCGTGCAAGAGCTGCCGCCAACAGCATCGTCGGGTCGCCGAACGTGCTTGCGGCTCCTGTGAAAGCTGCCCGAATCGGAGGTCTTGGCAGGGGATGGGGACTGAGCCAGCCTGCCACGTCCAGTGTGCTAGGAGCCATGGGAACTGTAGCAGACGGCGGTCTTGCCACGTGCGTCTTCTTTGGCATGTGCGGGTCTCGGGGGTCATCTGCTAAAACGCTGGAAGCATACACCAAAGATGTGCAGGACATCGCCCTCCTTCCGCTTCACTGCGAGCAAGGCATTGAGATTCGTGAAGGGAAGGACATGCCTCCGGAATGTCGCCGCCTTCGCCTTTCCATTGGCATCAGTGGCTGGCTGCTGGAAGAGGGCGATGCCATCAACCCGTGGCGTGTCCTTGGAAACAAGAGCGAGGCCTACGCTCTCAGCTGGGAGCTGGAGACTTTGACAAAGATGGGTGCATCGCTCCACACCGTCGCAACCAGCATGGCTTGGCAGAGTGCGAGAAAGGAGTTTGTTAACCGCAATGGTACGTTGTTTCTTTTCCTTGTTGTCTGTCCTTGCTCATGTTCATGTTCGTGTTCGTGTTCGTGTTCTCGTTTCGCTTTCGCCTTGCTTCCTCCGTGTTCTTGTCCACGAAGCTGACTCTTATTTGCTCCTCTGCAGTCGTTGCCAGTCTCGAGGCATTCACGTGGCCCGGAGGCTTGCTGAAAATCAGCAAAATCGTAGACAACCCCTGGAGCGTCGGAATGGTGCGCGCTGATAAAGTGGGCATCGCTCTTGCTGACTCCATCGTGAACAAAGTCCAGGGTGACCGTGGCGTGTCCCTTCTTGGCTATGGCCTCGGAGCTCGTGTCATATACACGTGCCTCATGAGTCTGTCGGAGCGACGAGCTTTTGGCTTCGTGGAAAATGTCATTATGATGGGCACACCTGCGCCGTCGGCTACCACAGTCTGGACGGCTCTGCGAAGCGTTGTGGCTGGCCGTGTAATCAACGTCTTCGCCGAGAACGACTCCATGCTCGGTTTTCTTCACCGTACCAGCTGCATCCAGTTTGGCGTTGCCGGCCTGCAGCGGATCCAGGGGGTCCATGGCATTGAAAATGTCGACGCTACTAAGCCGGTGACCAGCCATCTGAGATATTCTCGTCTGGTGGGGAGAATTCTCAAGGATGTTGAGTGGGAAGACCTGGACACGCGTGAGATCGCGAAATCCGAAGAAACGCTTTCCCTGACAGAAAAGACGATCGGCCAAGACACCAGCCCGCAGAGCGAAAAGCCAACAGACAAGGTAGGGGGTGGGCGTGGCGGACGAAAGAGGAACAACAAGAAGAAGCTTGAGACACGCTTCCAGACTCTGAAGATTTCGTGAAAGGCTGTCAAGTCAGATGGAAATCGACCCGCCCTGGATGGACTTTATGCTTAGCAGACAACGAGGCTAGTTAAAGCGCGAGCCTACAGCACCACACATTAGATCATTGGGTTATGAAAATGTATGAAAATGATGTCTCCTTTTTTTCACCCATCTCTCGTTTGGTCGGTCTGTTGTGAGGGGTTTTCCAAAGTTCTTACCTCAGTAGCTCACTAGCTTAGCTGTCATATCCAAGATTATCGCATTTTTCATTGCTCGGCACCGTTGACAACAATGTATTTTCCTGTCTTCCGTGTCACATTTCCAAGGACGTCCCAATCTTCTGTGCCAGTCGTATCCACCTTGCGCTTCCGCCGGCGCGGCCGCCGGTTATGGCCGAATGATTCCTCCCGCAACAGCGCCTGCTCCAAGGTTTTCACACCGATGGTTTGTTCTTTGATACCCTCGCTGGTTTCATCACGAATGGACTGGAGTGGCCTCAGGCCGGTGGTGTTTACACTCTGCACGTCACGAACAAAGTGCAGCTGAGTACGGAGCGTGTCGAGCTTTTGCGCCTGTTCTTCCGGCGAGGAAGGAAAGGGGAGAGCTGACAGCCGCAGAAGATGGCGAAGTTGGTCGAGGGATATATCGTCGTTATCTTTGGAGTCTGCAACACCAGCAGACTTCTTGTCTGAAAGAAGGGAGCGGACAGACCAGGTCGGCTTCTCGAGGAATTTGGCTACATCTGTGCTGTCCGGGCTGTTTTTGTTTCTGTTGTGTGCCGATGTAGAGAATGCGTCTCGTTGCTGTGGGCGCAGACAGAGATACATACTCGACCGTATCACTGCTGCTCGCGAAGAGCGCATGCAGAGTGTCCTGTATGCAATTTGGGTTGCCATTGTTCTGGTGAGAAGACTGCTATCCTCGGGCTTGCGGCAAGAAAAATGCTTATGAAATCTCGAGAACCGGCAGCTAGCTTTTACGGGGTCCCTGGAAAGAAGTCACTGTAGCCGCACCTCGGTCGCATTCTCTTTGAGGCCCCACTTTCTGCTAAGGCACCAGCCACAGCCGTCGGCGTCATAGCTTCGCCATTAACCCCCCCAAAGACCCCCTCCTAGCCGACGACGGTTTTCGTTGAGCCTGACAGAAGACACACACTTGAAACGTGTCGCGCTCGTCACAAACAGGCGACCATCACTGAGGCGCTTATTATACCTCCATATACCGAAGACCATAGCTCCTTCCTCCCTCTGCCGACAACCTCACCCAACCGCACACCTACCTATCCTTCATCATGTCACAAGATCCGCGCGCCCTGCTGGCAAAGGTTCGTACAGCTGAAACCGGCTCTGCATGAAGCTTCTGTAAGGTCCAAAAGAATGTGTGTGTGCTGAAAGTAGTGTGCGCAAACAGGCAGAGAAGACTCTGGCCGGCGCCGGCAGCGGGTTCGGCTTTTTCGGCAGCCGCGAGCAAAAGTACATCGATGCGTCCGACCTGTTTACGCAAGCCGCCAACGCCTTTCGGTTGCAGAAACTGAGTATGTGAACCACCTCAGGCTGGAGTACGCGGGGTTGTATTGACTTCTTTTTTTCTAAAAAAAAAACAGACCTGGAAGCCGGCAAGGCATTCGAGAAGTCAGCAGCTATCCAGAAAAACAACCTGAAGGAACCCGACGATGCAGCAAACACCATGGCCGAGGCCTTCAAGGTCTACCGCAAGGAAAGCCCGGGGGATGCTGCGCGGTGTCTGAAGGAGGCTATCCAGCACTACACCATGCGCGGAAACTTCCGGCGGGCGGCTAAGCAGGAGGAGGACCTGGGCGAAATCTACGAGCTGGAGCTTGGCGATGTCAAGTCGGCGCTGGAGGCCTACGAGAACGCGGCCTCGTGGTACGAAGGCGATGGGGCTCAATCGTATGTTTCTCTCTCTCTCCAAGCTTGTTTCTGTTTTCTTACGTTTCTTACGTGCGTTCACTACTGGATGCCCGGATACTGTCCTGACATGTCCCCTCTACTTAGGCTGGCCAACAAGAACTGGCTCAAGGTGGCCGATATTTCGGCACTCAACGGCGACTACTACAAGGCCATCGAGCAGTACGAAAAGGTGGCCAGGCAGTCGATCAACAGCAACCTGATGCGCTACTCGGTCAAGGACTACTTCCTCAAGGCCGGTCTCTGCCACCTGGCCACGGGCGATTTGGTGGCGGTGCAGCGCGCGCTCGACACCTACAAGGACCTGGAACCCAGCTTTGCAGTGCAGAGAGAGCATCAGCTGTTGGCGGACCTGACACAGGATGTCGAGGAGGGTGACTCGGACAAGTTTGCGGAGCATCTGTTCAACTACGACAAGATGAGCAAGCTGGACAAGTGGAAGACGACGATTCTGCTGCAGATCAAGTCCAAGATCGAGGAGGCAGACAACGAGTTCTCATAAATGATGACTACCTCTCTTTGTTCCCTTTTCTTTTTTTTGCGCTTTTTTCATGTCGTCTCCTCTGCCTGTTTCTTCCGTTTTGGTTTTGTTTTCTACGAAGGCGATGTCAAGTCAAGGAGTCTTTCTTTTTTTCTCTTTTTTTTCTTTTGGGTCAGAGGACAAACAGCTTGTGCACATAGATACACAGCCTCGAATCACATTACCAGCTAGTTAGAGACTGCCCAACTGCTGGGCACAGTCAGAGCATCATCATGCATATCACGTGATGTGCTTCGAACCACGTTAGTTTGTGCGGGGCACCACTTTACACCGATAAGATAACAAAAAAAAAGTCAAGACCACAGCCAAAACTTTTTTTTTCTGCCGTTTTTGAAGTTTGAGGAAGCCGGCGAGCAACTACACAATCTCGACCGATTGAACTTCAAGATGGCGGAACCCACGTTAGCCGAGCGGTTCGACAAGATCCGCTCTCCAAATCTTGAGAGTCAAAAACAGGTGAGTCTAGGATACGCGCCTACCTTACCCCCCAGCGTCTGCCCTGCCTCCTCCATCTTCCTTGCTTTCCGCTGCTTCCTCTAGTTGCCTCTGTCTGGCTTTCCTTCTTTCTCTGATCTACCTTTCGTTGTGTCTCTCGTGTATATTCCTGTGCTCCGCCTCTATCGACTGCTGCTTCTGCTTTCTACGTTTGTCCCATTGTTGGCCCGCAATTTCCACTGACTCGTGCTCAGACCGCCATCATCCTCGAGGCCGTTGAATCGACGCTCAAAGAAGAGAAGACCGAAGCCACGCCAACCGCCTACTTTTCTGCCCTGCTGGCTCTCCTGGCCAAGTCGGCAGACGCAGACGCAAAGGCAAATCTCGACACCTCCATCGTCTACCTCCTCAACCTTGTCATACCTTTCGCTCCACCCGCACTTTTGCGCGCCAGATTTACGCAGATTCTGTCAGCACTTGCCCCCGTTCTTCTGCAAAAAAATGCCGACGCCCCTCTTCTGCGGCCGTCTATTGGCTGCCTTGAATCGCTGCTCCTGGCGCAGGATGCCTCTTCCTGGGAGCTCTCGTCCGACCAGATCAGCCCTCGGCGCGCCATGGCCGGCCTCCTAGAGCTGTCTGTTGATCCTCGACCGAAAGTGCGCAAGCGGGCCCTGGAAGCCCTGCGCAAGGTTCTCGACACGAAGCCACCAAGCCCGAGCATCGACCACCCAGCCAGCGCCATGTGCGCTGAGGCTGCTATGATCAGCCTGAAGGAGCAGGCCGAGCGGTCAAACCAGGCCAAGAAGGACAAGCGCGCAGCGCAACACGACCCCGAACTCTTCCACGCTCTGCAGCTCGTGCGTGCCATTGCTGCGTCCAGCGCGGGCTGGCCGTCCAAGAAGATTGAGCCGCTCTGTGAGCTGCTGCTCACGATTGCGCGCACCGGCAATGACCACATGTCTGTGGCTGTCCTCGAGGTCTTTGAGATGATCTTTCAGGGCGTGACCGACGGCATTTCCTCGTCCAAGCTCAACCGCCTGATGGAGATCATCTCTGAGCTGCGGCCTGCCCCGAACGACACGCAGCTGCTGCCGCCCTGGATTGCCATCCTATCGCGGGGCTACGACGTGTCCGCCCAGGTCGAGCCCGAGGACACCTTCTACAAGCTGCCTGAGCTGTTCGAGATGGTCTCGCCCTATCTGGAGTCGCCATCGGAGAACATCCGCGAATCGGGTGCCGAGTGTCTTGTTTCGTTCCTCGCCAACTGCATTCCCAAACAGGTCATCCTCGAGCCTTCCATCTATGATGAGAAAATCCTCTCAAAGCTAGCCAAAAAGGCTGAGGAATTCCTTGGTGTGCGGTACCAGGCCGCCACGGAGCAAGTCTACACCGTCATTGGCGCCATGTACGACTCTCTGCGCTGGAGGGCTGACCCGTACATGCTCGACATCACCAAGACTATTGGCGATCTGCGCGGCAGCCAGTCTTTTGCGATGAAGAAGGAGGCCGACAAGCTCATCGGCCAGGCAATCCGGGCCATGGGCCCGGCAGCCATCCTCAAGATCCTCCCCCACAACCTCACCCGCGCCTCTGCAGAACACCCCGGTCGCGCCTGGTTGCTGCCTCTGTTCCGCGACTACACCACCAACACGAACCTGATGGACTTCCGGACCGAATTTGTGACGCTGAGCAATGTGATGTACCAGACCATCCTCGATAACGGCGACAAGGAGAAGACCACCGAGATCAAGATCTACGAGACCATTGTGCAACAGATTTGGTCCATCCTGCCAGCTTTCTGCGACCTGCCGCTCGACTTGAAGACTGCCTTTGATGCCGAGTTTGCAGAGATGCTGGCCAACGTGCTGTACCAGCAGGTCGAGCTGCGCCACGACATTTGCCGGGCCTTTAAGACGCTGATTGAGTCCAACCAGCTGATTGCTGCGATAGAGGAAGACGAGGACGACCTGTATTTACAGTGCAGAGTCTCCAAGGCCGCCGCCCGGGCCAACTTGGAGCATCTGAGCTCTTTTGCAAGCCAGTATCTGGCCGTCTTGTTCAACGTATACGGCCACACGCTTGCTCAGTCCCGCGGCCCCATCCTGCAGGCCATCAATGCGTTCCTCAGCATCACGACTGAGGCCGACCTGGCCACGTCTTTTGACCAAGTCTGCACCCTGCTGGCCGCTGCGCTGCAGGAGTCGGCAGCCTCTGCTGAGAACAAGAAAAGCAAAAAGTCCGATTCCGAGGCGCAGCAACAGAAGGAAGTCGGCTCGCAGCTGCCTTCCACGACGCACACGCTCATGGATCTTGTCATCACCATGGCTCTGCATTTGCCGCGCCAGAGCTACCCTGCGCTCTTTGAGATTGCGGCACAAGCCATCAACCGGGACGATGATCCTCAGCTGCAGAAGAAGGCGTACAAGATGATCCCCCGTCTCGCTGAGTCCGAGATCGGCAAGGTCGCTCTGGCCGAGCGCCACGAGGAGCTCCAGGCCCTGATCCTTGCAAGCGCCAGCAAGGTGACGGCGCCGTCACGACGCGAACGCCTGGCGGCGCTGGCTGCACTGCTGCCACTGATTCCAGACAGCGGCCTCCACTTCATTCCGTCGACCCTGTCGGAGGTGGTCATCAGCTGCAAGGAGAGCAATGAGCGGGCCCGTACTACCGCGTTCGAGCTCCTCGTGATCATGGGCCAGCGGATGGCGTCAGCGAACGGAGCTATGATCGACAACAGCAGGGTGCCGAACATGCCGCCGGATACGCCCGAGGCAACAGCCAGCCTTGAGGAGTTCTTCACCATGATCAGCGCGGGTCTGGCGGGCACCACGCCACACATGGTGTCGGCATCGATCACGGCCATCACACGCACGCTGTACGAGTTCCATGACCAGCTAGACAAGCTGGCTCTCAATGAGCTGGTGCAGACGGTGGACATGTTCCTGACATCCAACAACCGCGAGATTGTGCGGAGCGTGCTGGGCTTTGTCAAGGTGTGCGCCATCAGCCTGCCAGAGGACATGATGCGGCCACGGCTGCAGACGCTGGTTCCCAACCTGATGGTGTGGAGCCACGAGCACAAGGGCCACTTCCGGGCCAAGGTCAAGCATATCCTGGAGCGGATGGTGCGGCGGTTTGGCTTTGACACGGTCAACAAGTATTGCCCGGAGGCGGACCGCAAGCTGATCACCAATATCCGCAAGACCAAGGAGCGGAACAAGAAGAAGAAGAAGGCCGCATTCGAGGAGCTCGGCGACGACAGCGACAGCGGCGAAGAGGGCGACGGCGGCAAGAAGAGCGGCCAGTTTGAGAGCGGGTTCGACGAGGCGCTGTACAGCAGCTCGGACGAAGACTCGGGTGATGATGATGATGATGGTGAAGCTGGCGGCCGGCCCAAGCAGCGCAGCAACAAGAAGCAGCAGCAGCGCGGCGCCAAGGGCAGCCAGGCGTTCATCATTGAGGAGGAGGGCGAGCCGCTGGACCTGCTTGACCGCAAGGCCATGGCCAGCATCTCGTCGACCCGGCCGGTGCAGCTGCGCAAGCCAACCAAAACCAAGGCCAGGTTCAATGCGGACGGCAAGCTGATTATTGGCGACGACAAGAAGAAGGGTGCCAACGCTGGCGGCGACAGTATGGACGTGGACATGCAAGAAGAGGATGGCGGCGCCGGCAACGGTGTCAACGCCTACATGGCTGCTGTCTCGGGCAAGGACGTGCCGAAGCGTGGCTTCCGCGGCAAGCTCAAGTGGTCAAATAAGAAGGGCCAGGATGACAACGATGACGATGAGGATGTCGCCATGGGCGACGAGGACGCCATGGCTTTGAAGAAGAAGCTGGACAAGAGTCCTGGCAACCGGAGAGAGAAGCGACCGTTCCGTGGTGGTGTTGGTGGCGGCGGCGGCGGTCGGGGCAGCGGTGCCGGAAGGGGTGGTTCATTTGGTCGGAGGGGTCTGGGCGAGGACAGACGGCGGCAAAGCGGTCCTGGGGGTGGCCGGGTAGCCAAGTCCTGGCCAGCCAAGAGACGTTGAGAGTGGTGGTTAAGGGCAGCGGGGTTTTTTTTTTCTTTCCCAAGCATGTCTTTAAAAAAGAACTCGGAAACGGATCATTGCATGACTGCGTCCTGGATTTTGTTTTTGTTTTCGTCTTTGGTTACGTATATATTAAGGGAATAGACAAAAATAAATGAACTTGATTTCTCACAACTTTCACGACGAAGTCACAGCAGAGGGTGAATTAGGGCAACTATGATTCGTCCGAAAAGAGACAGAAAAACATCAATTCTAGAATAACGAATGTAGGCCAAAGTGGCAGATATTACAACCCATTCATTCCCCGTGTAGAAATGCAGCAAAAACAGGGAAAGCACAACTGTACAACGCACCACAGGAAAAAATAAGACGAAACTCCCAGAAGCGCCTATCCCAAAGAAAAGAAAAAAAATGCTTGCTAGGCTTTAAAATCATTTGAACTTGCTGAAAATGACGGCGATAATGAGAAGAACGAGGACGGTGATGATGGAGATTGTGATCACCTTATTCGTAACCATTCTAGAAAAAAAGGTGGTTAGTTCATCGATCTCAAGTTATTAAAAAAAAAGCAAAAAAAAACAAGAGAATGATGGATTCCACAGTACCTACGAGCCATGCCGCGGAGCGTCTTGACGCTGCGGTCAACGTATCCCTCGCTCTCGAGCAGGATGTTGGTCGTGTGGTTGATGACGTCGCGCTGGCGCTCGAGGTCGGCAAGGGTGCTGGCGCCAATGGCCTCGGTCTCGTTGGCCAGGGCCTGGCTGTTCTTGAGGCGCTGGGTGCTGCGGTCGAGCCGGTCGGTGCCGGACAGCAGCTGCTGGCGCTGCTCGAGCTGCAGGTCGCCGGCGGCGGACGAGCCGGCCGGGTCGTCGGTGTAGCGGCTGCCAAACAGAGCGGCGCGGTCGTCGGACAGGCTGCGCAGCTTGCGACGGTAGCCGTCAATGTCGGTCTCGTAGTTGCGGAAGCGCTGGTTGACGCGGGTGCGGGTGGCGGAGGGGATGTTCTGCTTCTCGAGCTTCATCTGGCCAACGAGCTCGTCGGCCTCCTCGAGGGCACGCTCGGCCGCGCCGATGGCCGCCTTGCGCGGCTCGCCCATGAGGTCGGGGATCTGGTCGAGCTTCTGGGTAAGGTCGGCTTGGACAAGGCGGAACTCGGCCTCGTAGCTGCTGAACAGCTCAGAGCCGGCATCGGTGTCGAGGGGATTGGCCATGGTGATGCTTGCCGGGGGCGGGGGGCAGAGGTGAGGCTGAAAGAGAGGAGGCGGATATCAGGGACCAGGAGGTCGGGGGTGGTATAGGTATCTCGCGCGCAGAGGGGGAGGGGAGCCTTCGTGTGCGGGGACAAAGTCGTGGTGTCCGGGCAGAGCAGAGGAGAAGAGAGGAGAGCAGAGGAGAGCACGGGCAGAGATGGGATAGGGCAGCGTCTGCCTAGAAGTGGTGATGTGTTGTGTGTTTCTTTGTGTCTGCGGCAGAAGACGAGCAAGGCAGCGCCAAAACAGTTACGAATGTCCGACTGCGCCGCAGGTCATGTGGCCAAGCCAGGAACCGATTTCTGTCATGTGAATTGTCATGTGCACACTGTGGATGTATTAGTGGGGCGCCAAAAGTGTTTAATTGTGTGGGCAACTGAATTTTTTTTTGCCTAGCTTTTTTCTCTTCTTTTTCTTCTCTTCAAAGTTGATTTTCACCCGAGAATGCAGAAAAAAGGCTCGTCGCGCACTCATCTTCCCCGAGCGCGAGGAGTTGTATGATACGGGAAGATTGATCTGCAGCATCTACGTGATTTTGTGGGCGGTGCTTTAAAGAATTGGGTACTCTGCGCGCAGCGCATTGTGAGTATTCAGTCCCGTTGAGCCTCGACAGACTATGACTATGCCTCTGGACACAGCCCGAGTCTGGGGGATGATGGCTCCCATGGGCGGCCAGAGCGAGGATTCCAGCGCGGTCCAGGGTGGCTCAGGACGGTACTGGATGGTACTAGGTGGTACTGGATGGTACTGGATGGTACTGGATGGCACTGGATGGTACTGGATAGCTCTGGGGGGTGGCCTAAGACGGGATTCAGGAGGGGATTCAGGACGCGGGACAGGATATGCAGGACGATGTGTTTCCGTGTTTCCGGCGTGGGCAGCACAACGACGAGAAAGAAGCGGTCAATTTGTAGACTCCCTCAGCAAGGAATGCTGGGGAGACGTATTTGGCATGCCGCATGTGGTGGTGCGCATCCTGCTGCACGCAGACGTGTAATAGTCTGCCGGCTAAGACGAGCCGGGGAGGGTGCCTGCACTGGCCTGCACTGGCCTGCACTGGTCTGCACTGGTCTGCACTGGTCTGCACATCGTCACGCAAGGTGTGTCTCGGTTTATCTCCAGCAAATTGGGTGGAAGACACCACGGGAAGAAAGAATCTGCAAGCTCTTTACTGAAACCTGGAGGCCGTCGGACATGCCAGTCGATGGGACGCTTCCGTACATAGCGCGGCATGCTATTACAAACAAAGCAGCTATTATTGCCGGGGCCGAAAGCGTCCAAGCACAGACCTGCCAGGTGTAAAAGACCAGAAAGGCCAGAGGGGCTCTGGCTTGGGGGCTTTGGGCACCTGTTTCACGTAGTGTTCCGTGGTACTATTATGTAGTTGTGGCATCGATCGACGAGATCGCGATGTGTTCGCAAGGAAACACAATCTCCAGTGAACCCCATTCTTGTCTTTCTTTTTTTTTCTGGTTATTAGCAGACTTGAGACCTGTCAAGCCTGTCAAGCCTGTCAAGCCGTCAAGCCGTCAAGCCGTCAATTGCCCGCCAATTCGTCGCTTAGTCCAACAAGCTTTTGTCAACCTGCCTAGTCAGCAGCTCTTGCCAACTCCGGCCAACCTGCAGACCAACGCCGTCTTCGCATGGCAGACAGCATGTATGTGTCTCTCTATGCCCGTCTGCGCCCTCGCGCACCCTCTCGCTCCCTCTCTCCCTCGCCTGGAATATTTCCAGTTGTGCTCGTAGCTCCCTGGACCCGCCTGCTCGTCTGCTGCATCCGTACTTTTTTCTTTCATCCAAGCCCGTCTAAGACCCCTGCCAGAGCCTCTAGCTTTCAGCTGGACCGGCACATGGCGTCACCAACCTCTCCGGCTGATCTCCACCGGCTCGAACTAGCACAGCTAGCTGCCCCAGCCAGCATGGGTGGACAGCTCGAGCTGAGCTGTGTTCTCTGGGTCTCTTGGGTCTAGCTCTGGGTAGTTCTCCTGCGTTGTCTGGGTAGTTCCTCTGGGTAGATCCTCTGGGTAGTTCCTCCGGGGTCTGGCTGATAATGCGCTCATGCCACTGGTCTTTTTTTTCTCGTCGGGCCGTTTCTGGTCTTTGAATCGCATCCTGTCGTCTCCTTTGTTCTGCTGCTGCGCCCATTGTTCTTGTCCTCGCCCTGGTTGCTGGTTCTTTGTCGTCTCGTCGCCGTCTCCCCCGCTGTCTCTGCTTCCCAAACCGGTCATCTTTTGCCTCATTTGCGTCTCGTGCGCATCTTTTGTCTCTTCGGCCTTCCTTCTCTCTTGCTCTCGTCTCCCGTTCACGTCCCGTCTCTCGTCGTCGTCGTCTCCTCCTCACGCGACCTCTCCAACACCCCCCCCCAATGCCTGACTCCGTCCCCAGGAAAAAGGTCGCCATTGTCGGCACCGGCAGCGCGGGCATTGCCGCGCTCTGGGCCCTCAACCGGTCACCTCACGATGTCTACGTCTTCGAGGCCGCCGACCGCCTCGGCGGCCACACCAACACCGTCGAGTGGGTGCGCGACAAGTACTGCACCAAGGTCGACACGGGCTTCATCGTCATGAACACGGCCACATATCGTGAGTTTTTTTGCACGCGGTGCTCTGCAGCTGTGCTCTGCAGCTGTGCTCTGCAGCTGTGCTCTGCAGCTGTGCTCCGCAGCTGTCCTTTGCGACCCCCGAGGCTCTGTCGCTGACCATGCCTCCTTCCAATCACACTAGCCAACTTCATCAACTTCCTCAAAAAGATCAATGTTCCCACGGCCGCAACCGAGATGACCTTCAGCGTCTCGCGCGACAAGGGCGCCTTCGAATGGGCCGGCACCAGCCTCGACACCCTGTTTGTCCAGCGGCGCAACTTTCTGTCGCTGCGCATGTGGCGCATCCTCTTTGACATCCTGCGCTTCAACCAGTTCGCCCTCGACGTCCTCGGCAGCAAGACCGGCCCAACACCCGAGGCCGAGCAGGAGTCCATTGGCCACTACCTGGACCGCGAGGGCTATTCCAACGCTTTCCGCGACGACTACCTGATTCCCATGACCGCGGCTGTGTGGAGCACGCGGCCCGAGAAGTGCACGCTCGAGTTTCCCGTTGTAACCCTCGTGCGGTTCCTGTAAGTGTAGCTAGCCTTGCTTTGCGTCTGCTTTGCGCCTGTTTTGCGCCTGTTTTGCGCTTTTTGCGCCTGTTCTGCGCTTTTTGCGCCTGCTCTGCGCCTGCTCTGCGCTTTTTGCGCCTGCTGTACGCCTGCTGTGCGCCTGCTTTGCGCCTGCTTTGCGCCTGCTGTGCGCCTGCTTTGCGCCTGCTTTGCGCTTTGTGCGCCTTGCGCGGACCTTGCCTGGAACCTGACCATGTCCTGACTGACCCCTCCCCCCCCCCCCAGATGGAATCACCACCTCCTCTCCACACTCTCGCGCCGCCCCGAATGGCTCACCATCCCCTCCGGCGCCAAGTCGTACATCGACTTTGTCACCCGCGGCTTCCCGCCAAACCACATGCTCCTCAACACGCCCGTGCGGACGCTGTCCCACGAGCCCGACGGAACCATCCGCCTCGAGTTCGAGGGCGGCCTGTCCGACGTCTTCGACCACGTCATTCTGGCCACGCACGGCGACCAGGCCTACGACATCATCAGCGCCACGGCCACCCAAGAAGAGAAGCAGATCCTGGGCAGCTTCCAGACGTCTGAGAACGTCGCCGTCCTGCACTCGGACACCTCGCTGTTGCCGGCCGCGCGCAAAGCCTGGTCCAGCTGGAACTACCTGTCGGTCTCCAAGTCGCCCGAGTCCACGTCGGCACCATCCGCCCTCCCCGAGGCGCCCTCCACCATCGACCAGGTCTCGCTGACCTACAACATGAACATCCTGCAGCACATCCCCACGAGCACGTTCGGCGACGTGCTGGTGACCCTGAACCCTCTGAGCGAGCCAGCCGCATCGACCGTGCAGGGCCGCTACACGTACCGCCACCCGATCTACACGGCGTCGACGGTCAAGGCGCAGAAGCTGCTGGCCACCATCCAGAACACGCGCGGCATCAGCTACGCCGGCGCATGGACCAAGTACGGCTTCCACGAGGACGGCTTCACCAGCGGCCTGCAGGTCGCGTCGGAGCACCTGGGCGCCAAGCTGCCCTTCGACCTGGTCGACTCGACCTACAGCCGCGGCGAGACGCCCAAGATCGGCATCATTGACTGGATCCTGCGCCTGATCCTGCTAGTCATCCAGGTCTTTTTCATCAGCATTTTCGACAAGGTGTACGGTGTTGCGCGCAAGGTGGTGCAGCGGAAGCCCGCCAAGGCGGATGCAGCGAAGGTGCTGGCAGCGCCAAAAACCAACGGCACGTCAACACCGCTCAAGCCCAAGGTCAAGGAAGTGAAAGCAGCGTGAAGGGAAGAGAAAGTGCCGAGGAGGACGGGGGAAAAGGGGCGGGGGATTGACTGAACGGCGCTGCACGGGCGGGAGAGAAAGAAGAATGTAACGAGTAGTTAATAATACCAAGCGACTTGAAATTGACTCCGCGCGCGCGCAGACGTATATACAGACACACACCCCAAACAGTTGTTCACACGCAATACTCTCTGGATCGTAACAATCGATCTCTTTCAAAAGCATCATTTTTTTAACTTTTCTTCCTCTCATCTTCTCTTTCACGTCTGTTCTGGTGACATTGCCTGTGCTCCACTACGTGCATAGACCTAGTAGAGTATTTGCTTAGCGGGGTTTGGAGGCCAAATCCCAACCCAATCCCCGTAGCTTCAAAACCTCTGCTGACCATCTTGTCATTTTGAGCTGCAACACCTGGCAGCCTCTACAGCTCCGTCGACACCACACACGCACGTGCAGACACGCCATGGAGTCTATGATACGTCCATTCGCGCGGCTGGCCCGGCAGACGGCGCTCCAGCCATGTCTGCGGTGCCTCAGCAAGCAGCAGCCCAAGCTCGTCCGCCGATCCATCCGCACCAGTGCTGCTCGGCGGGCGCAAAATCATCCCACCCAGGAGGAGAACATGGAGCGTGTGCGGGAATTCTACAAGCAGCGCAACCGGACAACAGTGTACGATCAAGATGGGGACCCGGGCGAGTGGCGAGGCCGTTGGCCCGCTCCGTCTATTTCTGTGCCTCTCCGCGCAGCACGCCAAAGCACGGCAGTACGCTGACACGACGTGTTTTCAGATACTACACCATGAGCGTCATTCTCGGGACAGTTGCTCTCTCCTACGGCTCGGTGCCGTTATACAAGATGGTCAGTGTGCATACGGGTGGTGGTGGTGGTGGTGGAGAAGCTGAAAGGGAGTCTCGGGGACACCATGCGATACCGTATGGTACCCGAGTGATCGGGGACCTGTACTGACCCAGCTGCCAGATCTGCCAAACAACAGGATGGGGAGGCCAGCCCGTCCGGGCACATGGCCCCACTGGCAGCGGCGACGACGCGGACCTTGCCAGCAAACTGGAGCCGGTGACAGATGCGAAGCGCATCAAGGTGACGTTCAACGCGTCGGTGTCGGACATCTTGCCGTGGAAGTTTGTGCCGCAGCAGCGCGAAGTGCGGGTGCTGCCCGGCGAGACGGCGCTGGCATTCTACACGGCGACGAACAACAGCGACAAGGACATTATCGGCGTGGCCACGTACAGCGTGGCGCCAGCGCAGACGGCGGCGTACTTTAGCAAGATCCAGTGCTTCTGCTTCGAGGAGCAGCGGCTGGCAGCGGGCGAGACCGTGGACATGCCGGTGTTTTTCTACCTGGACCCGGATCTGCTCAACGACCTCAACATGAAGGGCGTCGAGACGGTGACGCTGTCCTATACGTTCTTCAGTGAGTAGTTACGCGGGACGGCCGACAGGCCCAGCCCGGGTTCCATTGACGGGTGCATGCTAACACCGTGCAGAAGCAAGATACGACGACGAGGGCAACGTGAAAAACGTGCCCCAAAGCTAGAGGGGAGGGACACTTGAAAAGGGGCCTTGCGAAGGGGCCTTGCGAAAAAGGAAAAGACGAAGAAGAAGTAAAACGTGGTCATGCAGACCACGAAACCACGAAGCAAGAAAGACGCCATGGGGCAGAGAATCAGCTCATGCTCCAACTGGCAGACCAAGAGAAGAATGTCTTCCCGCAGACCTGACCTTGGCCGAACACAACAAGTCCGAGTCTGTCCTGCTGGGCCATTTAAACATGTCTGCCCGCCCGACGGCCTGGTTTGTGGCACTCACCTCATCATTTAAAAAGTATATACGCATAATATTTGTTTGTCTGGGTATGTAGACCGTGTAAGACCACCTGTAAAAGAGGAAAGAGAAAAGCATTTGATCTCCGCGCCTGGCAGGGTAGGTATCCTGGGCCGACCCCGCGAACACATGCAGGCGTCCATGCAGGCGTCGATAAGCTGAAAAGAGAAAGAGGCATTTAAAGAACATGCAGAAGATATCACAGAGCGCTCCCAGCAAGCATCCAATGGTGGACGTCCAAGGAAGGGCCGAAGAGCCCCCACTTGCTTGCTGTTTGCGGGACTTTCACGATGGGCTGCAGCTGTGGACGACTGGAGGGCTGGGGCGCAATGGGACAGAAATGGAGCACGACTGGGGCAGCGGTTCTGCCTGGAGAGTCGTGCAGTTCGCACGGCACGATGGTATGTTGCTCGTCGCATGCACACACACGCACACAGCCATAATACGACGCTGCGCGAGAGTGCGCTGCCGACGACCAAAGCCACGGGTTCCGTGTCTTGGAGGTGCGGCTGCCAGCCAATAGCGAGCGCCGCTGCAAAGGACCGTTGGCACGCAGCTCGCAAGCTTGCGACGGTCGCTCCTTCCCTGGCAGTGTGTTAATTAACTAATTCGCCAACTACTATGTAACTACTAACTATGGATTATTAACTATGCAACTAGCTAGCACGCCTCACGCACTCCCTAATAACTAGTTGTTAGTGCGCCTCGTCAGGATCTCGCGTCTGGCCCTCTCCAACTGGCCCACGTTTTCGGTTCTCTTTGTCTCGACCACCCAACTTCTCTCCGGTCGGCCACCCTCCCCAAGTCTCAAGTGCTCTTGCCGACTCCCCAACCAACTTTGTGTCTTCTGCGTCTCTGTGTTGCTGTGTCCCTCCAAGCCGCTGCCTCACGTCCCTGCTGCAGCGCAGCCAAGCTCTAGTTACGTGTCTGTCTCCTGACTAGCCAAGCTTGCCTTCCACGGCCTTCCGATCTCGCGACATCGCCGCTGCAGCCTCTGCCGGCCGTCCCAGTTGTCCCCTGCGGGCAGCATACAGTGCCTCCTCCCGTCTGCTCTCCAGTTCGCAATGTGCCCTCGACCGCACCAACGTCGGTAGGAATGAAGGCCGTCCTTCCGGGCAGGCCAGAAGCCCGTTTTCAGGCCCTGTCGACGGGCTACTGGGATTCTCGGCGTGTCATCGTGAGCCTCCCTTGCAGCCCCTTCTGTCTTTGGGTGCCTCGACTGACCACTCTTCTTTTTTTCCTCGTCCTGCGCAGACATACATCTCCGGCAACTCTCTTGCCATCCTCGGCGACCACGAAACCCTCCACCAGACCATATACGATGACGACGAGGCGCCTCTCGAGGCCGTCGCCTTTGACGAGGTCTCTGGCAGCATTGCTACGTGCACCAGCCGCACCGTCCGCATATACCAGCCCATTGGCGCAGAAGACGCCCTCCAGGTACGGCGCGGACCAGACGGTGCCATGGACGAGAAACACACGCGCACAAGGCCGTGCTAACATGCTGCCCTATCTTTTAGTGGGCTCTCAAAAGCTCCTTCGACCCCGACGTGCGCCGCCCCCTCGACGACGACGGCGATGGCATAGACGACAACACGTACCCCATGACGCTGTCGTGGGGCACCTCGCAGGAGCTCGTGGTCGGACAGACCACCCTCGCCCTCTATGCCGCCGCCACGGCGTCCCCGGTGTGTCTCTGGCGCAAGACCCTGGCCAACCCCGTCAAGTGGGCCTCCATCTCCTACGACTCGGCCTACATCGCCACCGCAGGCTACACCGAGCGTCTCGTCAAGATCTGGCGCCGCCTCAACTTCGACTCCGACCATGTCCGCTTCGACTTCTTCTACCTGCCGCACCCCGACGGCGTCACCGGCCTGCAGTGGCGCCGGCCGTACCACGTCGGCCACACCGTCGACCTCGTCCTCTACACCTTCTGCGCCGACCGCCTGCTGCGCATCTGGACCAAGCCCGACACACGGGACGCCTTCCAGCAGCAGCTGCTGCTCTGGGGCACCGTCGACCTGGCCGCGTCCATCCAGTCCGCCGCCCTCGGCTCGGGCAGTGTAGTTCGCGACATCCACTGGGCCTTCATCATCCAGGGCCGGGACCTGTTTGCCGCCACCGAGCGTGCCGTTCAGGAGCGCGACCCCAAGGACGAGAAGGATGCCGGCGCCCTGCAGCATCTCGTGAACATTGCGAACCGCAGCTCCGAGATCTGCGTTGTCATGGACGCCCACGGCACCCTGACCGCGCTGTCGCTCGAGAACCTCGACTCGGATGCCCAGAAGACCAACGACGTCTTCAGCATCACCGAGCTCGTGTCGCCCGACCTCGACTTCTCCACCAACCTCAACTTCTCCGCGTACTCGCTCGAGGGCCACGAGGAGATCTACACCTTTTGCGACAGCGCCAACGGCCACCTGCACATCCTCATCCACTACTTTGCCGGCAAAATCGAGGTCTTCGAGGCCAACATTGCTCGCCTCCTCGACGAGACATCCACGGGCCCGCGCCTCTGGCGCAAGAGCACCTGGACGGGCCACTCAGGGCCCATCCGCAAGATGGTCCGAAACTTCAGCGGAAGTGCCGTCGTGTCCCGCACCGAAGACGGCGAGACCATGGTCTGGAACCACACCCACGGTACCAAGGACACGCCCCTCTTCCCCCAGAACACCCTCTGCGAAGACGGGCCCATCCACAGGATCTGCGTCCTGCGCAAGGGCCGCTTTGTGGTTTTCCTCTTCCGCAATAGCATTGCTGTCTACGACTGCCGTCGGCCCATACCCGCGCTACTCGGCCGCTGCGAATACTCGACTTCTGGCCTGCCTCTCTGCCTGCTGGTGCTCCCGCGCGAAAGAGTGGAGGACGGGTCGGTGGCCCACATTGCCACCATCACGTCTGAGAAGCACGGCATCGTGTGGGAGGTTGTTCTGCCCAAGTACTCCCATGCGCCCACCGCAACGCCGATAGGCACGGACGCAGCGGCCACGGAACTGGCTGAGACCAATGGCCACGGCCCCCCCTGCGTGACTGAATTCTTCCGGTTCGAACTGGAAGATGCCGGGGACTTGGCCTACATGCTACCAGTCGACCCAGCCGGCTGCAGCCCCAACATTTCCGGCTTTCTCGATGTGTTTGCCCGAGATGTGGCCATCTCCTACACCAAGGGCGGCCGTCTCGAGTTCTGGACGGCCCGCGTCAACCACGGCAAGCGAACGGTGGAATGGCTGTCGACCTCCTCCATGGAGACCGGCGTGCAGGATCCCGCGCTCGTGAGCGGCAGTATGCGGAAAAAGGCCGCGTTGGTCAACACAAAGCGGTCGGCCGTCACCATCTGGGATATCCGCGGTACCCAGCTGGAATACGAGGGCAGCTTTGAGAGCCACGACACTGTGCAAGACCTGGATTGGGCGTCTACGCCGGACCAGCAGTCAATTTTGGCCGTGGGCTTCCCACACCGTGTGGTTCTGATGTCCCAGCTGCGGTTCGACTACCTGAACCAAGGTGCAGCCTGGGCCACTGTTCGTGTGATTAGTACACGCGAGAACACACCCCACCCGATCGGCGACTCGACCTGGCTCGGTGACGGGGACCTGGTCATCGGGGCGGGCAACCAGCTCCTTGTCCATGACCGCCAGTACACAGTCCCGAATGCACTCGTCAGCAGTCTCCGTCTTCCGCAGCGGAAAGACCGCACATGGGATCTGTTTGATGTTGTGCAGAGACTCAACGGTCCTCTGCCCGTGTTCCACCCGCAGTTCCTTAGCCAATGCATCCTGGCCGGCAAGCTGGATTTGGTGCAGCGTATCCTTCTCACCCTGCATAAAACACTCAAGTTCTGGATCCCGGGTGAGCCGGTAGACGACTACCTTGGTTTGCCAATGGAGGAATTTTACATTGCCAGAAAGGTTCGCTGTTTTTTGGGGTGTTAATTTTGGGGGGGGCGTATCCCCTGCTTCTTCAGCTGTACTGACAAATGCTACAGAAAACCAGTGTTGCCCATGCCGTCGAAAAGGACGGCTCTGACTCCTTCTTCACGCGCCGCGAATCAATGGACGAGGAGGACGAGGTGTTCTCGGAGGAAACCGCCAAGGCCATAAACGAAAAGCTGATGTCAGTGGCCATTCCACAACTATCTGGCCACGAGCAGATCCAACTCGTCGACATTGTCGAGTGTGCAGGCCTAGTCGAGAAGCAGCGGCGGTCAATGGACGACAATGCGGCACGATACATGCTGTTCTTCCGGCAGCATGCGCTTCGGAAGGGCCGGACAAGTGCCATCTACATTTCCTGGAGGGAGATCAACTACGCATACCACTCGATCAGCCAGGACATCCTTGTGGATTTCGTGTCCCGGCAACATCACGGCACGCTCTTGTGGAAAGACGCGCGAGAAAGCGGCATGTTTATGTGGCTGGCAGACAATGCGGCAGTGGTACGTTGGTTTGGCTTTGTTAAATTGTTACGGAAGAAGAAGGCACTAATTTTTTGCCCGTTGTTTTCTTTTTTATAGAAAGCGCAGTTTGAGGTGGTGGCGCGCAATGAATACACCAAGAGCGACATAAAGAACCCGGTGGACTGCAGCCTGTACTACCTTGCCCTCAAGAAGAAGGCGGTTCTGCAGGGTCTCTGGCGCATGGCTTCGTGGAACCGCGAGCAGGGAGCCACGCAGAGGCTGCTCGCCAATAACTTTGAGGATCCCAAGTGGAAGACGGCAGCATTGAAGAATGCTTATGCTCTGATGAGCAAGAGGCGGTTTGGTGAGTTCTTTTTTTCTTCTCCTTTTTGTTCTCTTTCTCTCTCTCTCTCTCATATTTTCCTCTTTGTGGCCGGGTGCATATATGTTCGTTTTCTAATCCTCCTAGAATATGCGGCTGCCTTCTTCCTATTGGCAGACCATCTTCAAGATGCCGTCTATGTGTGCTTCAACCAGCTCAAGGATCTTCAGCTGGCCATCACGATCGCCCGTGTCTACGAGGGTGATCAGGGCCCAGTGCTGCTGAAGTTCCTCGAAGAGGAGGTCCTCAACGTGGCAGCACAAGAAGGCAATCGGTGGCTTGCATCGTGGGCGTTCTGGATGCTGCATCGGAGGGATATGGCAGTCCGCGCACTAATTGTACGTATTTGCGGTCTTTTGAATACGTACTCGACTTCCTCTGTCTTCTTCAGTTTTCTCTAACCAATCACAGATGCCGGTCTACGCGCTGATGGAGACGCCGTGCTCGCCAGATCTCAAGTCGAGACTCTTCTTGACGGACGACCCGGCGCTCGTGATCCTGTACGCACAGCTGCGGCAGAAGACGTTGCAGACGCTGCGCGGTGCATCCAAGGTGACGCCCAAGGTGGAGATGGAACTGGTGCTGCACAGCGCGCGACTGTACGACCGAATGGGCTGTGACTTGCTGGGTCTGGATCTGGTGCGCAACTGGGAGTTCCTGCAGCCCGAGACGACGGTTGAGCCGGGTCTGGGCGGCGAGATTAATCCTTTCAAGATGTCGCGGCGCAGAAGCTCGCTGGTGGTGGATGACCTGCCACCGCTCTCGGAGAAGATGGCAGCGTCCGACTTCAAGAACGAGTACAAGGCGGCGGCGCGGCCCAAGAACACGCCGACGGTGTTTGAGGAGCCGGATGCCAACTCGTTGCTGGACAGCTTTGGATTCTGAGGGGGCTGTCGGGCTGAGTTGGAGGACATGGGCGCATGAAAAGGGGTGATGGTTGGCATATTTTTTGGTCGTGCTTTTCAGGTGTGTGTATCTTATTAGATGTATCCATCCTATCATGGAAGTGTGGACATTGTAGAACGTGTAGAACGTGTAGAAGACTGGGACTAGACCATGTGGCTGCGGACAGTGTGTCTATTTTTTTTACAACATATAAGAGGGGCCATGGCTTGCAAGAGTTATATTACATCCCGAGCGGGGGGGGGCAAAATGGCCGTACACGTTGGTGGGAGATGATGTCTTGGAAATTGCGTCGAATATTATTAGATGCTCGTCCACCACCAGAGTTCCACCAGAGCTGTCTCATAAGCTGTCTCGTTACGGTCGCACGTGCTGAAGGCTTGTCCAGGTGTTGCTCTTGGCGCGAGGCGCCAGCCCCACAGCGCACGCCAATCAGGGGAGCTCTAGCTGTAAGACAGCAGGCTGGATGGGCTGGAACGGCTGGAACTTGCTGGCCAAAGGTGCCAATGCGAAGTGGTTTATTATAAAACTCGCTGCTGGCACGGAACACACCCACGTCATCGGACTGGTTCCGTTCCTTCCCTGTTTGCGTTTGTCTGTGTTGTGTGGTTCTTTCCTCGTTCGTGTCAGGAAAATTGGCCTCATTTACCGCCTGGAGAGCTCCTACCCTTTTTGGGGCTGCTTCTGCCTGCTCTTGGCTGCACCTGCCTTGTCAGCAAACCAGCCAACGTGGCTGCCACGTAGACGACCAGAGCCAACCGCGAAAGGCAGCCACATCAGCGTCGTTTTTTTTTTCTTGACGATCTTGCCTTGCCACACTACGCATCTTTTCTTTCCCATCCTTCCACCCCTCCCTCGCCATCCTTGTCATCCGTGTCTGCTCTCGTCTGGTTTTGCCGCAACAGCAGCCAATCCTGTCCTGCCCTGTCTGTGAGCTCGTACGTTGGGCTATTGTCTGCTGCCAAAAAAACCGCGGCAGCCTTGTGAGACGCTGTTTTGCCACTTGTTTGGATTGCTTTTTGGCTTGCAGATCGGCGTCTTTTTGGGGTCTTCACTTGGGTCTTTTTTGGTCTTGTCTTCTTTTTTTGGGGCTCCTTTTCTTTCCTTTGTCCTTTTTTTGGGTCTCCTCTAATAGGCGTTCGCTATCTGGGGCATCCATCTTGTCTCGCCCTTGTTGGTCTTCTGTTTTTTTTGTGTGTTCTCCTCCCTTGCACACTGACCATGGTCCACTGCATGCCGTCCCTGATACCGCCACCTCACTCGCCTAACAAGCTGCTGCGTCTGCTTTTATGATGGCAGCGCCGGCCGATCAACCCTCCTCGTCTCGGCGACCGGGGCCGCACCTGGGTGCCGGCCACCTCGCGGGACTTCTCCACCATGCCGACGACAAGGCGCACACGTATGGGCCGGGCTGTCGCCTGGCGCCGGTGCCTCACACGGAAAGCGACCCGTGGCTGGAGGGCATCCCGGCAATGAACGCACAGTTCTTCTACTCGTCGACCGTCTCGATCGACGACCCGTTGTCGGCGGCCAGCACCGACAGTCGGCCATCCAAGACGCCGCCGATGCGGCCGTTCTCACAGGGCGACAACAACACGCTCGAGAAGGCGTGGCTGGGCCTCGGCGACGCTGACGACCGGCACAACCACGAAGCAGCGCAGCAGGGCCGCAGCCCCGGCGAGGCCACGGCGCAGGCCAACGCGGAGAAGCTGACGGCCATTGTGCACACGCTGGCCAAGCAGCACGTGGAGAGGCACGCTCAGCAGGAGCCGCCGCCCGTGGACGACGCGGCCAGCGTGCATGCAGCAGCCGTCCACCGCGTGAGCACGAGCATTGCCGTGTGCTGCGAGCAGCTGCCCGACGACGTGGCGCGTGCGCTGGCACACGCCTTCTGTCCGGTGGCACGGCGACACCTGCCCGAGCTCGGCGTCGACAAGGTCGTGCAGCGGGTCATGGCCGAGCTGGGATCGCGCTGGGAACGTGTCGAGGACCGCTCGGCTCCGGGCAGCCTGGCTTCGTCGGCTGCGTCGCGGTATGCGTACGGCTTTGCGCTCCCGTCGTTTCCGCCGTTTTCTCCGTCTTTCCCGCCGCAGTTTTCCTCGCAGTTCCCGCCACGGCTGGGTCCTCTGCCCTCGCCGTCATGGCCGCCGATGTTCATGCGCGGCAGCAACAGCGGCCAGCCTGAGCCTCCCGCGGGCACCTCTGCCGCCAGTGCGGTTGCGCATGCGCGGAAGCGTTCCTTGGCAGCCGGCGAGGCCGACCCTGCAGGGCTGAGCCCGACAGCCACAGCCAGCACAGCAACGTCAGCAGCCATTCCTGTCCCTGTGCGTGCACAGGCGCTGGACGACGGCATGTCCAGGAAGCCGTTCCTGCGAGTCGGCACGCCAGAGACACCGCGGAGCACACCGCCGGCATCGTCTCTGCCGAGGCTTGACAGTCCCGGCGGCAAAGGGGCGGCGGCTACCACGCCGTTGGCAACGTCGGTCACTGCCGCAGGCGTCTCTGGCGCTTCCCACGTCAAGAGCCCGGATGAGACACCAGCACCAGGCCTCGGAATGGTCCATGGTGACGCGACCGAAACTAGAAAGGGCAACGACGACAACAACGGCAACGAAAGCCAAAACGAAAACGAGAGCAAAAGCGAAAACAAAAACAAAAACAAAAACGGTGCGGCCACGGCCGCCGCCGAGCACGAAGAGCCCGAACTGGCCGTCGCGTCGCTGGAAGAGCTGCGTCCGTCAGCCGAGGTCGCCGTCGGCGTGTCGCGGCTGCACAAGGTCTCCCTGCCGTCGCTGCAGATGAAGCCAATCTACTGGTCGCCCGTGAACGACATTGCCATTGTCCAGCGTGCGTCGTGGTTCTACAAAGACACCATGCTGCCGCTGGAGCCGGCCGTAGCCAACCAGCTGGAGTCCTTCTACCGCGAGCTGCGGCCGTGGACGGATCTCTGGGCCGAGGAGCTGCGGTGCGCCGTCGACGTCGGCGCGGCTGGCGAGGAGAAGGTGACCCAGCCTGTGTGGCCGAAACCGGCGCCGCGCCCGTCCAAGGCAAAGCCCAAGGGAAACCCAGCACCCGGCCCCCAGGCAAAGTCCAAGTCCGCGTCCAGCCAGCTCGAGCCGGCCATTTCCAACAACCGCTTCTGTGCGTCGCGCTGCCACCATGGAACGGCGTCGGCCGAGGGCACGCTGGATCCCGCGGGCGACGAGGGCTCCAACGACGCTCTGGCAACGGCTGCCCTGATGTCCGCCGCAAAGGACTTTGCCAACTTCCACGTCGTCTACAAGGACGGCAAGGACGCGTTCCTGCTCAAGCCCAGCCTGGCCCCGTCTGCGTACTACAACCGCCGGCCCATTGCCAAGATCAGCAAGGGCGCCACGGTCGGCATCCCCGTGGTGCGCGGCTTCGACAGAGACGCGTGGGATGCGATCTACCAGAAGCCGGCGGCCGCTGGTGTTGTGCCCAAGCCGCACGACTTCCAGGCGTTTGCGGCGGCCGCCATGGCTGCGCATTCCGCGGCGCAAACCAAGACAGACTCTGGTGCTTCCGCAGCGGCCGCCGGCCCAGAAAACGCCGGCCCGGGAAACGCCGGCCCAGAAAACGCAAAAGACGGACAGCCACCGCCCGAATGTCCGGGCTGTGCGGCCGCCAAGAAAAAGGGCCAGGTCACCGACCTCGTGCTGGTCGCGCACGGCGTCGGCCAGAAGCTGGCCGAGCGCGTCGAGAGCTTCCACTTCACCCACGCCATCAACAGCTTCCGCCGCGCCATCAACGCCGAGCTGGCCACGCCCGTCGTGCAGTCCGTGCTGCGCCCTGGCCAGAACGGCATCATGGTGCTGCCCGTCAACTGGCGCCACACGCTGTCGTTCGAGGACGGCGGCATGGTAGCTACCGACGAGCGCGCCCCGTTCTCTGCCGGCTTTGGCTTCGGCCTCAAGCACATCGAGCCCGACACCATTCCGGCCGTGCGCAGCATGATCTCAGACGTCATGTTCGACATCCCCTTCTACATGTCCCACCACAAGCCCAAGATGATCGCTGCCCTCGTGCACGAGGCCAACCGCGTCTACCGCCTCTGGTGTCTCAACAACCCCGGCTTTGAAGAAACCGGCCGCGTCCATATCATCGGCCACTCGCTTGGCAGCGCCATGGCCGTCGAGATTTTGTCCAAGCAGCCCACCATCCCGCCACCGCTCGCTCTGGCCCGGTCGGTGCCTGAGAGCACCTTGTTCGAGTTCGACACCAAGAACCTCTTCCTTCTCGGCAGCCCCGCGGCTTTCTTTCTGCTGCTCGAGCGCGGCGCCCTCATTCCACGTCTGGGGCGCCGCAAGCCCGACGTCGACGCAAACGAGAGTCTCGATAGCCGTGTCGGTGCCGATGCCGGCACCTTTGGCTGCTTAGCAGTCGACAACATCTACAATATCCTTGCCAAGGAGGACCCCATTGCTTATCTTCTCAACGGCACCATCGACACCGTCTATGCCGCCAGCCTCAAGACCGCCTACGTGCCGTCGGCCACCACGGGCTTCTTCGAGTCCATTGGCAACTCGTTGCGCGGTGCCGTCCCGGGACTGTCCGCGCCTGACCCATACGCGGCCATACCGGTCGCAAAGCCGCCGGCAGTCACACGCCTGCCTTCGCAACTCGAACTGGAAGTGCACGACTTCACCCGCGAGGAAATTGCCGAGCGCAAGGCCTATCTGCTCAACGACAACGGCCAGATTGACTATTACCTGCGGTCTGGCGGCGGTCCGCTCGAGATCCAGTACCTCAACATGCTGAGCGCCCACACCAGCTACTGGACCAACCAGGACCTCATCCGCATGCTGTGTATGGAGATTGGCCGTCGCCCAGGTAGAGCCAGCTCGCTGCTTGCCATGCGAGCCGTCAAGGAGAAGAAGAAGCCTGTCCGTGCGAATCCTCTCTAGTTTTGGCAAGATGGACAAGCAGCGTTGCTTCTCCCTGATCATAATACGAAACACCAATCTTCTATAATTGAACTACTGTCAAATAAACATGTAACTTTTTGGCCACTTTTTAGGAATAGGTCGATACCCTTTAATGAGTGGAATGAGATACGAGGGAATACTGTCAACTTTGCTTCCCATTTTTCTTGCTGGGCCTTGATTTCTTTGTATTGTTCCGTACTGTCCTGCCGTGTCTGTTGCCCCCAAACAGGCTCTAAATTGATCTACAGGCTACGTGTCCATCCACCATCCATATCTAGCATGTATTGGCTGGCCGGCGAGCCCACCCCCACGCCCCCCCCCCAAGTTGACTACTTACATCCCATCCAGCTCCATCATGGCATCATCGACCTCGGCATCATCGTACATCTCGGTGTCCTTGTCTAGCACGGCTGCCGCCTCCGCATAGCGTGCCAGCCCGGCCCCGTTGATCTGCTGCTGCAGCTCCGCGATCCGGTCCATATCTGTCTTCTCCTTGTGCTTCTCCAGGTCCTCCAAACTCCACGTGCTAATGCCCTCCTGGTCGCGCGCGTGGAACGGCTGAGCCATGTCTCGCAAGAACTTCTTTGCGTTGCTGACCGCCATGTCCGTGCTCAGATTGGCGTCCGCCTCCAGCAGCGCCTGGTTGATCCACTTGGGAAGCTGGTTGCGCTTCTTCTGGTACCGCCGGTCCGCCAGCACCATGATGCCGTAGTCATCCTTGCCACGCAACACACGGCCCAGACACTGCGCGGCGTGCCGCATCGCGTCGAACGACAAGAAGTCGTTTTCGCGAATGCGGTAGGTCTCGCGCAGAAACTCGAGCCGCGCCTTGAGAATCCGCGACTCTGTATACTGAAAGGGCACGCCCATGGACAGCACGGTCCGGCCGTACTGGTGGTCGAAATCGATGCCCTCGGAGACCTTGCCACGGGCCACGCAGAGCAGCACGGCACCGCGCCCGTTGCAGCACGCCGTCCGGTACGTCTCCAGCGCCAGCGATGTCTCCTGGGCATCGGGCGTTTCCACCAGGATGAGCTTGTATTTCCACACCTCATCCAGGATGCCCATGCCCTGCCACATGCTGATGATGGACTCCATGTACAGGTACGACGGGAAGAAGACGACCATGCCGTCGGGCGTGATCTTGGCAAACTCGGTCAAGAGGCTGCCAAAGTTGCGCACCACGCTCGGCTCGTTGCGCACCTGGAAACTGGTCGAGATCGACGCCTGGTCGCTGCCACGCGTCACCACCATCGGCAAGAAGGACCGCCGTGCTAGCGTCATGCTGTACGACTCTTGCACGACTGTGTTGAACCCCAGCATCTTGGGGTACATTTCCAGCGGCGAGATGGTTCCGGACGTGATGATCACGCTGCTGAACCGCTCAAACACGGGCTTGATGGCAATCGCGGCGTCCAGGCAAGTAAAGTGCAGCACCGGATTGGGAACCTCGGCCGTGTCTGACTCGAAGGGCTCCAGGATCAGGAGAAAGCCCTTCTCGTACGTCGCCACCAGCGTTGCGAATGTGGCTACTTCGCGCAGAGGTTGGTAGTCCTCAATGTTGGTGAGCTCCAGCGTCCGCACGAGCGAGGTCAGCCGCTCCGCACAGAAGCGTAGGGGCTTCTTCTCGATGAACGTGTACTCCTTCAGATGAGAGAGAAACGACGGCGGCGTTTCGGAAATGACCTGTCGCACTTTCATGCGCGTCTGTATCTCCCGTTAGCAAGCTTCTGCAACATTGCTTCTTGTGTACCCCGTGATCCATGTTACCTTTAGATATTCAATGAATCTCTTGAGGAAAGCGACAAAGTGCTCTGCCCTCCTGATATTTCCTGGAACTGCTTCTTGGAGAAGATCCTCTGGGAGTGCTGTGCAGACAGGAAACAACGTTGTCAGCAAATAGGTCGGTTGTCATGAGATTTCAGGCGGCAGAGTTCTGTCGGTTCCCGAGGTATACTGACTTGGATTCGACATGAACGCATCTTCCTGGCGTGCTTCGTCAGCTTCTCGTAAACCCTGCACCAGTTTCTGGTATTCATTTTCCAGCTGCTTCTGGTCGGTGTCCCTCATCTCGTTGATCTTGCGCTCGAGGTTCAGGGCGCCACGAGTGGCTTTTCGAAGCGAATCTTCGGTAATGTCCGTGCTCAGAGACTCGATACAGACGTTGTCGATGTTGTGAGCTTCGTCAAAGACCACGATGCAGTCCTTGGAGAGCTCCTTGGAAACCCGCTCGGCAATCTTCGGGTCCAAAAGGTAATGGTAAGAGTAGATGATTACGTTGCAGAATTGCATCTGTTCCCAGTCAGCAGTGTTGAGTGTATGGCCTGTGATTTTATTCGAGCGAGGAGCTCTCCTACCATGCGACGGGCCGTAAAGTACGGGCACTGTTTCTTCTCCTCTCCGTATCGCAGCAGGCCATCGAGCGTCCAGACACCATTCGGGATGAGGTTGTGCGGTTCCAGCTTGTCCAGATTCTTCACCGCACGATTTCGGTCAGCCAGAGGAACTGCGCTCTCGAGTTTGCAAGCCCACGGGGGTTAGTGGAGAGGGCCCAAGGGAAGCTCCAACTCACGTCATGGTATATACAGACGTCGACCTCTTCGCCTCGGTCCTTCTTCTCTTTCACGAACCCGGCAGTCAAGCTGCGACAGCGCGCGTCGACCACGGCACCGCTCTTTTCGCGCTTGACGGACGGGTGAAGACACAAGTTCTTTCGACTGGTCAGGCCGAGGCCTCGGAACTCTTCAACGTATCCCAGCTCCTTGGCACGGTACTTCATCAGGGCCTTCAGCTCGACAAGGGCCTTTTCGATCTCGGACATTGTACCTATCAAGCGGTGCATCATTCCCGAGTCAGCCAAGCCATCTTGACTGGAGGGAGGGTGCAAAGAGGATTGGGAAAGGGGGTTGGGGATTGGGGATTGTGGGTTGGAGTCACTAACGAGAGCAGTAGATCAGCTTCCGCTGGCCTGGGTAGTATTGCTGGTAGGCTACAATAAGCGACAGCAGGGACACAGTCTTGCCTGTGCCCGAAGGCATCTCGAGCACACAGTGGCCAGTGGCATCGAGGGTCTCTGGAACCTATTGTGAGCGGGGGGGTTCGAAGTAGGGTGGTCTTGTCACCTCCTGGAAGTTCTGGGTGGACTGTTCGGCTCATACTTTTCAAATCACACATGTATCTTTTGCAAAGCGAGCTTGGTCAGCTGCGGACACGATGCCAGGAATGATCGTGCAGTGCACCCAATGTCATCGACTCACGCATATTGTTCTGCATTCGTCCTGTTAGATATCGGCCTTGGCTATTTTTCTCTTCAAATATCCCTTGAGCCTTGTAAAGAAATATGAGTGGCACTGTACCTGGATATATCCTTGGATATGGGAAGAGGACGGGCAGATCACTAGGTGTAGTATGTTAGATGAGGCCTCGCATACACTGGTTTGAGACCGGAGATTTTCTGTCCTTCGATTATTTTATTTCTTATTTTTTTGTCTTTTTTTCAGATTAAAACAGCCCCCTCCCCACCTTCTTCATATCTACTCACTCTATGTTGAACTTCATGGCGAAACAAATATGTTGGGGGCAGAGTCAGCCCCCGAAGAAATGGAAAATGTGTTCGATTTAGCCAGCTCAGAATAGCAGCTGTAAGCTGCAGGCGGTCCGCTGTGGCGCGGGAAAAGGCAGCTCTCGACGAGAAACACGTTCACTTGTCTCTTTTGATGGACAGATGCGAGTTTCCGGAAATTGGCGGAAGGCCAGCTCCGCGATCACAGTCGTTGTGGCGGGATGACAGCTCTTGTGGGGTTGGGGATCTGGCGATTCTGTCATCAGAAAAAGAAAAACTGGGTGTGGCTGCCTTGTCTGGTCGCGGTATCACGTGGGTAGCTTGTTTCGCGTTCAGTGGGGATGACTACTGTGCACTCTTCGACACCCATTAACTAACACCAACACGTGATATGCCATACGAGCATATGGTCGGTTGGATCAGATAAGATCTAAACTCTGTATCCTGCACAATGCCCCAGTCAATGATGGCAGACAGACGGCCCTTGTGCACCAGCAGGTTTCGCGGCGCGAGATTGGCGTGCGAAAAGCACACGCGGTACTTGCGCTCCGTATGCGTGTACGCTGCGTCCTCGCCCAGCACTTCGGCCACCATGTGATCCGGCATACCGTGCCGTAGCAGCTTGTGGAAGCTGTCGAGGCTGAACGGCCCCCAAACGTTCTAGCCCACGCGGCAGTCAAAGCCCGGATTGAGCAGCGCCGAACCGACCATGGGGCACGGCCGTAGGCGGCGGCGGAAGGGCGCGCTGGGTCGAAATGTGTTGCCCAATCTCGTCCATCAATCCGTCCTTTTCGGCGTCCGACAGGCCGCCCCCCAGCGGCTCGCCGTGCACGTATGCCATCTCACTGTAGATCAGTCCCTCGCGCGGCTCCGTGTGCACCGCGTACAGTCGCGGAATCGGCACGTTCGTGTGGCTCTGCACATACTGCATGGCCTCGACCTCGAGGGGCCGCACGGGGCCCTTGATGACCCGGTGCCAGCTCACGCGAATCACGCCGGAGCCGACGGAGCCGAACAGCCGCCTGCCCAGCCACAGGCGCCACGGCAGCGGAAGCAGCGCGCCGATCGAGAAGGACGGGCCCATGGCGATGCGGTCGCGGGATTGGGCGTGGTGCAAGACGGGAGAATTTGCATAAGTACGGGACGCGCCACGCTATCTGGCGACACCGATGACGGCAGATGGAACAGCCGTGATTGTGACGATTTCAGGGCGTGGGCTCCCTGACAACGGTCTGTTGTGCAGTCGAAAGTCTAGAGAGTAGACAGTTTCGCCTTCATGACTAGTCACGTGGCCCGTCGCCTGCCAACTCCCGTGCCTTCAGCGGCCCGTGAAAAGATCGCCAGTAGAGCCACGACCTGGGCTGGCCATTCCTCACACACCTTCTCCATGCACCGCTGCCGAGACACCAAGAGCCGCTGGGGGGTCTGAAGGAGAAGGCCTGTAGGTGAGCCTTGGCCTAGCATTGTGTCCTCTGCATGTCTGGCATATGCGAGATGGGAGCCCTTCCCGAAGCGGACCATGCCTAGTTTGTGCGCCTCTCGCCCTGGAGGGTGCCGGATCTTGGCCCCACGTGTCTCAGGTGGCCGTAGATATCTTACGTGAGCAGTGACTTATTCTAGTGCGTTCTAGTCGACGTGTATCTGGATAGGCGTGCGTGTCTGTGGGCGTCTGATATAGAGACGCGCGGAGACGGACGAGGACCATAAGCTGTGATGCTCCAGGGCGTCTGGACGTGATGTGGGCGGCAGCTTGACAGCACCTTGACAGCACCTTGAGCACCCTGACAGCAACTTGACGGCAACTCGTTGCGGCCATTCAGAGCAGGCCTGTCTGTGCAGCTAAATCTGCCCGAGACACAATGCATGCCCCCCCCCCTCTCGGGGCACACAAGCACTGCCCTATCCATCTGCTGATTCTTGGTGGCCAGTGCGTGGATGACCGCTGCTTATTGTGTCAGATCCCCCATGCCTCCCAAGTCCTGCCCTTGCCAGCAGCCAATTGCAGTGCCAGTCCCCCCCTGACCCCCCTTCCACGTTACTGTTGGTCCTTTGGATCCAAGGCCTTGTCCAGGCTGAGCTTGTTTCCGCCATTTGCATGTTCACCGTAATACTTTTGTTCAAATCAGAATTGGTGGAAGCCGTTTCCCGTTTGCCGATCTGCGGGTTGTTTGTCTATTTTAAAAGCTGTCTGCAGGCTGGGGTATCCATGGCATATATGCAACCCAACAGGTCCCTACATGGCAATAAGAAGCCAAAACAATCAACATGCTGCTGTTTCTGCAGTCCTGCAGTCCTCCAGGTAATTCATGCGCGTGTGGGGACTCCTTATTGGAGCACACGCCAAGGCGACGGACGGCTGGCTAGCAGTGGGATTGGCTCGTGAACGGTTGCGGCTTGGGAGCCTCTCCCATTCTCCCCCTGCTATGCCTAGCCGCTGGGAATTTTCCGGCAGGGCTCACCCGTGTGTATTAATAGAGTTTAGGACAGCGGCCAAAAATAGGACCACAGCAACTCGCCGGCCAGGCCGCCCGGGGGGGGGGGGACGGCATGGGCGAACTCAATTCATTCGGCGAGATGATCACCAGGAACCCGGCCACGTCGCATGATGCATCTTAAACTGCGTCGAAGACGCGGGAAGGCGAGGGGTGGGGAAGGGCAGATGAGATGCAATTTGTGATTCTGGTCGAACAGATGTCAAAATAGGAAGCGGGCCGGCACATAGCAGGCGGATGCTATTCTGGACAGGTTTGGTTCTGGCTGGCAGACACTATTGGTGCTGATTTGTGTTCCTCGGGAGGTTGTGCGAGGTAGTATGTCATAGATAGACACTCTGTGGTGCTTTAAACGGCAGCGTTTGTCAGACGGTGGGCGTGTATTGGCAGGTTTCTCGGGCGAGGCCACCTGCTGCCGGCATGCTGCAACGCTGATGTCCCGTGGGAGCTGTGCCGGGGCTCTGCGATATTTTTGGACAGATATGGGCTGTAGGGGTGGCAGCTCGGCAGCCTTGTCCGGCTCTGGGCCACGCTTGCCCTGGCGCCATGGATTCCCGCTCTGCGCTTTGGTAGCCCTGCCCTCCGTCGCTTGTTGCGTGCATTGTCTATTTGCGGCATCTTACTCGCTGTCTTATGGCTGCACGGCATGCAAGGTGGTCGCGCACTGCAACTGTATGCACTCGCAAGCAAGGCCGGGCAGGGTATGCTCGCATAGTCGCGAATTGCATGGCTGCGATTTGCATGGCTGCGAGATGCTCGGGGAGGGGTGACGCGAGGGCTCGGCTGCAACTGTCCATGCTGTTCTAGAAGGACGAGCAACAGCTCGAGGGTGGACGGCAAGGCAGTCGGATCCGAGGCAAACGCTTCTTCGCCCCTGACTTGAGGCCATGGAGCCGGCCAGGAGCCGAGCAGGCAAGGGGGAAGCATCCCAAGATGGGGTCCAAGCCCCAGCATTGGTATGTCGTCATTGGATAACAACGACTGAGGTGTAACTAAGATACAGCATGATGAGGAGAGGGAGGGTTGCACGGCTCGCACGTTGACGTTTGTATCCCCCCCCCCCTTCCGGTGTTTCACGTCCGGGCTAGTTGACAGGCCCCGTTGGACTGCAGGACTGTTGGGCCGTTGGACTGTAGGACTGTAGGACTGCTGGATGCTGGGTGCTGGGCTCTTGGACTCAGGCTGAACTCGTCCTTTCCTGGCCGTTCTGGCCTTCCCTGGCTAGTATTTTTGGTTATTACCCGTAGGCTGAGTCGTGTCAGGGCGCCAATGCATGCAGGGTAATAATCCAGGGTAAGGTACTCACAGTCGAACTCAACCATATGCTGGGTGGTATCCTGACTGCACCTGCTGCAACGTACTGGCAGCTGCAACGCTGGAGTCTGGGTGCCAGAGACTGGGTGCCAGAGACTGGGTGCCAGAGATGGCGGTGTTGGTGTCAAAGGGTTGGCCATCAAATGGCTGCCTGTTGGCACGCGCAGGGACGACGACCAACAGCCAGGCCGACCAACAGCCAGGCGGGAGGGTGGAGGCCACCATTCATGCGCAGCCGGATTCTGGCCCGTTGGTGCCTCGTCTGTTTGTTTCCTCTGGACCGTCTGGACAGTGTAAGTAGCTGGCGAGCTTCCGGGAGATGCAAACAATGTCCCAGGCCAGCTGGACGAGGCAGACGCCTGGCTCGGAAGGAATAGCAAATACGGATAGCAAATACCGATATCAAGTACTGGCATCAAATAGCATCGATGCTGGGATTGATGCCAAATATTGATCAAAGAAAGGATGCCGAGAGGATGCCAAAAAGGATGCCACGATTTGTGCCAGATATTCATGCCAGATAGCCATGTCATGCCAGACCCCAGAGCAAATAGCCATCCAGACGAGGCCCCAGCGTGCTCGACGTGTGCGCCCCGTTCGCCGTGCCCGTCCTGCTCGCATTGCCTGTCCTTCCTAGCTCGCCCATGTCTCCTGTTTCAGGCTGTCTGTCGGACTGTCCGCGGAGGTGCTGTCTGCGCCCATCCAGCCTTCCCACCTTCCCACTTTCCCACTTTCCTTCCCCCGACGGCATTTGCCAGGCGAGCTCGGACAGAGCTGCGGACGAACAGGACAGCAGACCAGCGGGCCTGGACATGGGCAGACGCAGACGTGCAGACAACACGGCACGGAGATGAGGCAGGCCAGACAGCCATCTTGCCCAAGACCACGACCGGGAAAAAGACGACTGGTGCCGCCGGCTGCAGATGGGAGACGGCACGCAGAGAGAGTGTGTGGCCCATAACCAGCACCCGTCCACGAGCACGAGCACGAGTTTGCCAGCACGAGAGGCTAGGAGACACTCTATTTTCCCGCAGCCTGGGCAGTGAACGGCCGAGACGGGCGAACCGCACAATAGGTCAGGCCTACCACCGAGCGTCTGCGCCCGCAGAGGTCAAGCCGTCCAGACCCTTAGTTGGCTACTACTTTGTATGTACAGGGCAGTCCTGCTCGTCCACCGCCCCAGAAAACAGCCCTGTCTCCCCAGCTTCGCACGGCAACCTTCTTTCAGGAACAGCCGCTGAAGGAGTCTGGCCAGGCAGCAGCAGCCAGCCGTCTTACTCTGCGCGAGCTGTAAAACGCACTACCAGCACTAGGCCAAACGTTAGCTCCCTCCGCCCTGGGGCGTCTCCCAATCATCGTCCCCAAGCTGGCTCTGCTCCTCTCGCTTGCGGTGTGATGGGCAGTCGGCTGTCTATGTCTTGGTTGCTGTGTGCGAGTAGTTCGTCAAGTACGGTGTACGGCATAATTACTGCCCGCAGAGCCAGCAATCCTTCGGGGCCAGGGGCCTGTATCTTACGAGCAGCCGGCGGTGCCCAGCAGCGCTGATTTGCACAGGTGGCCTGTCCCGACGCCCTGTCTGTTTGGTCCCGGTCCTGTCCTGGTCCTGTCCTGGTCCTGTCCTGTCCTGTCCTGGTCCTGTCCTGGTCCTGCCCTGGAACAAGCCGTCCACCGCACACCGTAGCTGGCCACAAAGTATTGCCCAAGATACAGTACACAGTATCTTACTTGCGCTGTCTCGTACTATGCAAGACACTTGCTCTGCAAGATACTTGGCCTCTGCCCAGGCCTGGCCGCAACCGTTGCTAGCGATCGGCGCTGCGGTGGAGGCTGGTTGCGTCGAAGGGGACGCCGTTTCCGCACAGATGCACACGATGTCACCATCGACAGTCTCCTGGGACAGGACTGGACAGGGATCGTCCCGGGGGGGGGGGGGAGAGGGAGCCACAGCCCTCCAAGGCCCCTGCATAGCGGGTGGCTGCCTTCACCAGGACCATCCTGCAGCCAGTCGAGGCCGCGCCGTCGCTGTTGTGTCTTGGTGGTCCACAATGCTCCCCACAGAGCACGGAAGGGCAGGGCAGGGCCGACATGGGTGTGCCTGCCTGTCTGGCCTGACATGTGCATACCATAGTATCTTGCTCGTACATGGCAGACCGTGCAGTCTTTTACAGTGAGATGCTGCGTCCGCCGCCGTTGCCCAGAGCCTACTATGCAACTGTATCTTGCACGGCAACTAGTTACTGTGTGGTACTGCTATGTATCTATAGGTAGTGACTAGTTACATACTAGTTGTATACAGCGAGTACATAATACACCAAGCGCACCCAAGCATCCCAGAGCGTCCTCCATCTACATGGTATTATTAAGTATCCCAGCCAGCAGCCCTCTGTCCCGACGTTTTCAGTTTCTCGGTTACCGTCGACACGGTCGACCTTGGCCCTGGCCAGTCTGTTGGACCCTCCTTCGTCACCCCCCCCCTGCTGATTGGCTCCTGTTTCTGGTTGGCCATCCGTATTCAACGTTTCTTCCCGTCCTCCAGTCTCTTCTCCCCTCCCTCTCTCCTGTCTGCTCTGACTCCTCTGGCTCCTCTGGCCACCTCCATATTCTTCTCTGTCCCATTTCTCCTACCGCAGCCGTCTAACATCGCAAAGCAACCCCCCCCCTTCTTCTCACCATACCCCCTTTATTTCCCCTTATGAATCCTTGTACAGTCCTTCCTCCCCATTGCCTAGAGTCTCTCTCTCTCTTCTCTCGCACCCCCCCCCTTCCTCTCCACCCCCCCTCCTCCCCGGCTTCTTCCTTCTTCATCGTCTACCGTGTACATAGTACCCTACCAACACGCTTGTGCACTGCCTGTTCCTAATCCACGCATCCCGTCTTGCCCGATCCTTCACCACCACCATCTCCGCTGCCCGTCGTTCCAAAGTATCTTGCTTACATTGCTCCGCGCCCTGGCCAGCCCTGTACTTCTTGCCATCACACACGCAAGACACCCACTGTAGACCCTTCTTCATCCCCATTCAGGCCCCCAAGTTCAAGCCCCCCTACCTCTCTGCCTGTTACTTTGTCTGTACGGTGTACATGGGAGCGTCTCTTTCGTCGAAGACGTTTCTCTGTATATCTTGGTACGTATGTCTTAGTCTGTAGCTTAATATGCATCTCACCATGTTTCTCGCCGTGTTTCTCGCCGTGGTTCTGGTCTCGTAGGTGAGTCCGTCCCTCGCCCGGCCCATTGTGCTCTACCCCCCTCCCCTTTCTGGACCAACCACGACCCGTCGTCTTTGTTTAAATTGCCCTCTCTTGATGTTGCTGCCTCTCTGTTCCCCCTCTGCTTCCTGGCTCTCTCTGCTTCCTCCTCGGGCTCGCTCTGGCTTCCTTGGCTCTGGTTGCCCCGAATGTGCCCCCGATGCATGTCGTGTTCTTTATTACCCTCCCGCCATGTCTGCGCCGTCGTAGATGTCTCTTCGAGTCTGCCTTGACCTGCAGGGCACCAACACAACCGGGAGTCGCATCGTGCCTTTTCCCATTCTGCCTCACTTTATGTCGCTTATGAGCCAGACCCCCCTTCGGCCCAATTACGAGATTTCTGCAAGCCAGGCTCAGAGTACCGGCGTCGTCTACACATCCCGCAGCCCGTCCATCTTCCCTCCCCTTTTCCAATCTTCCCCGTTCTCGTCACCCAGGCACTTGGTGCTCGGCATGGCGAAGCTTGTCTAGATGACACCATCCCACAAGTGGTCGTCTCCAACGCTCATTGCGCCTGCTTATATCTACGCTGTCCCTCGCCTCTGGTCCTTTGACCTCCAGACCTCCCAGTCACCAGCCAGCACGGTCTGTGGAGTCTGTTTGCACAAAAGTATTGTCTCTTGCCGAATCAAGGAATTTGTCTTCTGTCCTTCAACTGTCGATTTCCTCGGGCTCCCTCAGCCTTCCTCTGGCTCGCTTCTGGCTGCACTGCCTCGTCTGGCCGGATATCTAGTTTCCTTGCCTCCTGCTCCCCTGCTGGTTTCTCTGCCTGTTTCTCTGCCTCGCACGCAGAACCAGGCCAAAAACAAATTCCAAAAAAAAACCTGAAAAAAAACTCCCTGAAAACAAAACAAGTCCCAAAAAACACACTCAGACGAGAAAAGAAAAAAATCAGGGAAACACCCCCCCCCCCCCCCCCCAAAAAAACAAACGAGCGACGTTGATCCCCAACTCCACACTTACACCGTACACCCAGACCACACGCCTCCCACACCATCCACCCCTGTCTCCCAAGCCAACAACTGGTCCCCCATACTGGCACACGCCCATCCTCCCCCCCCACCCTTCATGCTCCTCCTAGACTTGGACTTATACATAAGCAACTACCTCCCATCTCACTTTAGATCGCGATCTGGCTCTTCAAACTTAAACCATAACGTTTCGAGTCATGGATATGGACCTCACGCCTCCTCCCAGCCAGTGTCCTGCTTCTCCCCCCAACTCCTGCAGCTCGGTCGAAATTCCTCCATCCCCCATCGACTATCCCTCGCCTGCTCTTTACGCCCAGCAGTGCAGACTGTCGTCCCTGTATGGGGGAACAGAGCCGGCATGCGCAATGACACCGCCTCTGGACTCCGACCCCCCTCTGACGACTCTCGACGCCATGAGCCGCCCAGACTGGAATCATACTACGGCCATCCATACGCCCACCACCTCGGCAGGCCTACCCAGCGTCCTCACCAGCGAGTTCGACCCGTTTGGGGGCTACGGCCCCTCGGTGCCAGCCTCTTTTGCAACAGCTCTCTATCCACCGGCGCCTCCTCTTGCCCCCAAGCTGCCCGGGCAGCCTGTCTCCAACACCGGTCCGATCCCCTTGTCGAGGTCCCCTCTCTCCTATTCCGGGCCAGCCATGTCCGTGCCAGGCAGCTCTATGGGCCCTCGCGTGAAGACGGAAACCCCCATCCCAGACTACTCGCAGCTCGAGGACGTCCCGCAGTTCACACAGTCTCGCCCCACGCAGTCGCGCTACCATATCGAGCCAACAGCAATGTATGCTACCGGCGGCGGTGCTGGCATGTCCAGTGGCTACCTCTCAGACAACACCCCGGTGGTCTGGGGGCCACCAGCGCCCGATCAGTTCTACCCAGCGACGGCTCCAGCCAGCACCAACACGCCCACCACACTCAACCGCCCTCATCACAGCCAGCAGCCCCCGCTACCAGCACTGACGCCCGAGAGACAGCTACGTGCTAGCAGGCAACCGAGACGAGTACCTCGCCGCCTGACAACCAAAGAGGAGGCCAACTACCAGTGCGAGGTCAAGGGCTGTGGCAAGCTGTTCAGCCGGAGCTACAACTACAAGGCCCACATGGAGACCCACGACGAGAAGAGGGAGTACCCCTTCCCCTGCCTCGTGCCCGACTGCAACAAGAAGTTTGTACGCAAGACAGATCTCCAGAGGCACCACCAGAGTGTGCACATGAAGGAGCGGAACCACAAGTGTGACTACTGTGGCCGCTTGTTTGCCCGCAAAGACACGCTGCGGAGGTGAGTCCAGGACAAGTTCATTACCACGCCTCAGACTACGGATATCTTTGCTATCCCAACCGGAGCTTTATTGACTAACAGTGGCTCTGCCTTGCCTTGCGACCCAGACATATGGATGATGGCTGCTCGAAACGCTTTGATCTCGGCACGCTTGATTTGCGCACCGAGGGCTATACCACCGGAGGCTCAGCTGCACAGGACAGTCTTTGGCAGGTCCGGTAAGCAAAAGAGCCGGCCCGGTGAGCTGCAAGACGAAGACACGCGAAGACACCTTGCAGGGGTGCTTCCAACGAACCTCCTAGTCATGATACCCTACCTTCACACGAGCATGTCTCACGTTATTTTTATTTTATTTACTATAGTATTTATTTGTTTGTTTGTTTTTCGGGGGGGGGGGGTGTTAAGGGGGGAAGGAATTGGGTTTTCGGGGGTTTCTGGTAGTTCTTTGGCGGTCACAGCACGATACTACTTTCCAGGACAATTATATGGGACCTGTTATTTCCTTTGTCTTTCTTCCTCTCCACTGTCGCTGGGCTATTATCACCTTTTGTCTCTGGCCCTTTAAGCGGTGCGACGTCTTGGCAACCCGGGCGTACGAGTACCTCCATGACACTGGCCCCCGGGTTGCAAGCTGTATTCTCAGCCTCCGAAAATGTCTGTGAAAGACCACTTGCGGCGACAGTAAGATGCATATGCACTCACGATTGCACTTGAAAGGGCTTTCGGGAACACTTTTTTTCGAAATCACATTTCGAGACACTTTCGATACAATCCCGCGAACGCGTGGGCATCGTGGGCACATTCTGTGTGTGTCTTGGCACATTTCGCCGTTTGCAGACGCTGCACTCCATTGTCGAGCGTTCTCGTTCGCGGTCAGCTCCGGCCACAGGGAAGCGCAGATCTAGGTCCTACCCGGAGCCAGTCTCGTGGTGTGCCAGAAAGGGACGGCGGTTTTAAGCGGGTTTTGCGGCGCTGGGTTTCGTGGATCTTTACACAAAGAGCCTAGTCTACAGTGTAGTTCAAAACTACCATGTAACATAACTACTATGTAAATGAATGTCAGCAACGAGGAATGCAACGGCCTGACTAGGCTCTGAACTAGCCAGTTACTCATAACTCATAGTTGATAGGGTTGGGTGGAGCAGAACTCGTAGTGCCAACGTCCGCGACAAATACCCGTAATTGTCTCTTGTATACGATATAATAAGTAACTAGCATCTTACACGGAATCTCACCCTGACATTTGCCGCTGGCCTCGTCCTCTGCTGAGTTGGTCTACGACAGGCGCGCACGTCCCAAACAGAGCGGGACAGAAGACCCTTCTCCACGAGGGCGCCAAACCCAGGCTTGCCAGCGTGTCAAGGCGCGTGCGTGTACTGCTGTTTCAAACCCTAAAGATGCGGCCATCGACCATTTCTTTCGGCCGAGCGTCCGGAACAAGGAAGAGGCCGTACACAGCCGCCAGGCGTGCATCCTCGTCTGCAAAGTGTAAGATGCATGGTACTGGCCGACGTGCTCGCATGTGCCAACTGTGCACGACTTCTCCGTAGGAGCTCGCTGCGTAGCAGTGACAGGCACAGCGATGTGGGAACCATGGGGCCAGCTCTTGCACAGGCCAGGATCTTACGGCTCCCGAGAAAATCACGCTTGCAGTGGAATCCGCAATAGTGGCGAGACCAGTCCTGCTGGGGCCATTCGTAAGAGGTACCATGCAAGGCTGCAATCCGCGAGGGCCACCGCCCCTGTAGTAGCGGCACTTGATGACCTTGGTCGATCCTCCGCCGTGAGCCCAGGAGGGGAGCCGAGTCAGTCTCTAGAAATCTAGTTACTTTGTAAACATACTAGTTGGTGGTGACAGCGTGAGCCGGTTCCCGCTGCCTAGTTGTTCCTGCCTCCGCGTTGCCCTAGTTGTTTAATCCCCATAAGACATTTATGAAACTCCTCAATTCCACATTCTGTCCCGGTATTTTCCAGCCTCTGTGTCTTCGCTCTGCGGTGTTTCTTTTCCACACCTCTACAATCTCTCGTTCCCTGGGCGAATAATTCAGGCAAGAAGAAACCCGCGGCCCACGAAACCCGCAAGCGGTTTGGCAGAGCGAACTGATTCTGATCGCCAATCGTCCACCTAGCGCGTCCATTCGCGAGTTCCCGCCTTGGGCATCGGTCTACCTGCTGTCTCGTAATATGCAAGCATCGCATCCATACATGGATCCGCGTCTGCCCATTGGATTCCGGTCCCGGCATCCGAGGATAAATTGCAACAAGCACAGCCTCGACTAGCTCTTGTGCTGTCTGTGCTGGCTGAATCACCAAGATCGCCATTCGCTGGGTGTCTCCATCTACAGCCAATCGCTTCGTGTACAGCCACTCTGAAAACTAGGCCAGCAGGTCATGCCGCCGAATCACACTTGATTAACCCCAAGGACACCTGCCGTGTCTGGCATGCCCCAACTGCCAACAGTACTCGGATAAAGGCTTCGGGGATGCTCGACTGGCACTGCAAGTCTGTAGGTTGGTCCCCATCACGGGATGCAACCGAATAGATTGGATATCGGCCCTTGGATGTCAAACCTGCAGCACAAGCCGACGACCTTGGACAGCATTGGACATCTGTGCGTGTTGTTGACGCCACTTGGGCGGGCTATGTTCACGGCTTTGGTCGTTTGGGGGGGAAAAATTGGATTGTCCACGCATTACTTAACTATAGGCCTGGAAAATGCAATCCCCATGATCGCGATCACCTTTGGATATTATACAACCAGATTTTCTCCGAGAGTGGGTACCACGCCAGAGAGGAACTCTAAACGGTAGGCCGCATACTGTCAAGTTTGAACTGCAAGTAGAAGGAACTCTCGAGCACCAGTCTCCGCAAGCAACTCCTTAACCAGGATCCGTAGTAATAATAACCAAGGTGGTGAGAACTCATTTCCCGGCTGTCGGAGCAAACAAAGCAAGAACCAACAAGGAGCGCATGCAGTGGACAGGTCGTGCCAAAGCTAAATAGCCGGCAACAAGCGTCAGAAAATCCTTATGGGTCGTGTACACGAGGAAGCTGTTTTGGCAGCCAACAATTCGGCAACACGGCAGTTCGGCCGCGTAGGAGGCAAAAGGGCAAACCCCTCCGCCCCAAAACCAACAGTAAGAAGATGATTAAAGCTCGTAGTTATCTTATCGGCAAGGAGGCTCACGTGTGTATTCTGCCGCAAAATGCCGCCAAAATTTTTGTACCAGAGCGGCCCCACCCGAAAATGTAAGCGCAAAAAAAAAAAAAAGTTCGAGAGGGAAATGGAGCTACAAGAAATCATTTGCATTTTCACTTTAACGATCTCCCAGCAACAAGCACTTCCATGGATAAGTTGCACCACCAACGCATAGCATACTACACCCGGTGAAGGAGGCGACAAAATGAATATTTCGCAACCCGTGGCCTCGGCTGTGGAGAGCGTAGAATTCACCTTCCTCTCGACTGACGAAATTCGAGCAGCCTCTGTTCGACGAATCGAAAATGAAAACACCTTTGACAGTTTTCTCAACCCGACACCGGGAGGTCTCTATGACCCAGCTCTCGGAGCATGGGGCTCTTCTCCGTAAGTTTTAACGCGACTCGTGGCAGAAGAAGCCGTTGCTGACCACCGATGCCCACGACAGATGCTCGACTTGCAACCTAGGCCAGTCTTTGTGCCCGGGCCACACCGGCCACATCGACCTCCCCGTACCCGTCTACCACCCCGTGTTCATGGACCAAGTTCTTCGGCTTCTCCGTGCCGAGTGCCGGTACTGCCACCACTTTCGAATGGCGCCGTTGGAGCTCAATCGATACACCTGCAAGCTCCGGCTTCTTCAATACGGCCTGCTCGCAGAGGCGGCAAATATCGACGCCATCGGAGAGGACTTCGGCAGCATGGCAATCTCAGGTGTTCCGCAGATGGTCGACGAGGCCGAAGACGACAGCAACACCGCCGGGGAGCAGATCGCGAGGGCAAGAAACGGTTATGTCCGCCGGGTGCTGCAGAACCACAGGGCCTCGGCAGGTGAAATTCGGAAGGGCAAGCACGAAGGCGCCTCCGAGATGCGCCGGGAGTTGATCCAGCAGTTCCTGAAGGACATTGTCGTTGGACGGGACTGCAAGCGCTGCAAGGGAATCTCGCCGGGCTACCGGAAAGATCGCTTTGTCAGAATATTCGAGAAAGCTCTGAACCCCAAGGAGCAGGCCAAGATGGCCGCGGCCCGCTTCAGGTCGCGCGATGCTTTGACTCTGCGACAGAAGAACAGGGCGGCCGAGGCCGACACGGTGTCCGACGAGGGCATTGCCGACATTGATCTTGATTCGGCTGGCGACGAGGAAGCGGGGGCTGCTGACGAGCTCGACGAAAACGGCAATCTGCTGCCCCGGACCACAACGAAGACCGCCCAGTCAACCCAGCCCTCCCATCAGCGCTACATCAACGCGGGCGAAGTCCTCGGCCGGCTGCAGTTGCTTTTCCAGAACGAGCAGGACCTCCTCCGGCTCGTCTACAGCTCGCGGCCCCGGGGCAAAGACTACCGGGCGTCGCCAGACATGTTCTTCATCCAGGCCGTCCTCGTGCCGCCGAACAAGTACCGGCCAGAAGCTCGAATGGGCGATGCCGAGGTCACTGAAGCCCAGCAGAACTCGCTGTACAAGTCAATCCTGTCGGCGTGCGCCAAGGTGACAGACATCCACAGCGAGATTCCCAAGGCAGCCAGCGAGACGGGCCGCCAGCCGAGAGACATCATCGCTCTGCACGAGGCGTGGGCAGACCTGCAGAACAGCGTCAACTCCCTTATCGATCGCAATAAGAATCCGGTTACGGGCCAGAACGCAAAGCGGTTGGAGGAGGGCATCAAGCAGAAGCTCGAGAAGAAGGAGGGCCTCTTCCGGAAGAACATGATGGGCAAGCGCGTCAACTTTGCCGCCCGCAGCGTGATCTCGCCCGACCCCAATATCGAGACAAACGAGATCGGCGTTCCGCCTGTGTTTGCCCGCAAGCTCACCTACCCGGAGCCCGTGACAAGCCACAACTTCAAGGTCTTGCAGCAGGCCGTGATCAACGGCCCCGAGACCTGGCCTGGCGCTTCAGCCATTGAGAACGAGAACGGCCAGGTCGTCAACCTGCGCGGAAAGTCGCTGGAGGACCGAATGGCGCTGGCAAACCAGCTGCTGGCGCCGACAAGCAACAGCAGTTTCAGTGGCCTGCGGGGAAAGAAAGTCTACCGGCACCTCAGCAACGGCGACGTGGTGCTCATGAACCGCCAGCCCACCCTCCACAAGCCCTCCATCATGGGCCACAGGGTGCGTGTGTTGCCGGGAGAGAAGACAATTCGCATGCACTACGCTAATTGCAACACGTACAATGCCGACTTTGACGGTGACGAGATGAACATGCACTTTCCGCAAAACGAAATCGCCCGGGTGGAGGCTCTGCAGCTGGCGGACACCGACCACCAGTACCTGTCTGGAACACAGGGCAAGCCACTGCGTGGTCTTATCCAGGACCACATCTCGATATCGGTCGGGCTCTGCAGCAAGGACTCCTTTTTTGACCGGGGCGCCTACCAGGAGCTCATCTACAGTGCGCTGCGGCCAGAGAGCGGCCACATCTTTGGCGAGCGCATCCAGCTGGAGGAGCCGGCCGTCTTGAAACCCGTGAGGCGATGGACGGGCAAGCAGGTGATCACCACCATCCTGAAGAACGTCAAGCCTCCCAACCGAGGCCATCTGTGGATGAGCGGTGACTGCCAGGTGTCTGGCAGCCGATGGGGCGCTGCCCACGCCGAGGAGGGCACGGTCAATTTCCGGGACGGTGTGCTGGTTTCAGGCATTCTCGACAAAGCCCACCTCGGCCCAAGCTCGGGTGGCTTCATCCACTCCATCCACGAGATCTACGGGCCTGCCATAGCAGGGAAGGTCCTCAGCTGCTTGGGCCGGCTTCTGACAAAGCTGCTCAACATGCGCGCTTTCACATGTGGCATGGATGACCTGCGGCTCACGCCAGAAGGCGAAGAGAAGCGCAAAAAGGAACTGCAGGGAGCCCTGACGTCGGGTCTGGGAGTTGCGGCAGAATACGTCAGTCTCCAGGATCACCACCCGACATCCAAGGATCCCGAGCTTCTCCGACGGCTGGAGGATGTCATGCGCGACGACAGCAAACAGGAAGGATTGGATGCGTTGATGAACAAGGCCGGTGGCGAGGTGTCGACCAATGTGACCAAGGCGTGCCTGCCGGTCGGCCTGGAGAAGCAATTCCCGCACAACCACATGCAGCTGATGACGACGTCTGGCGCCAAGGGAGGCAACGTGAACGCGAACCTGATTTCGTGCAACTTGGGCCAGCAGGTTCTCGAGGGTCGTCGTGTGCCCCTGATGGTCAGCGGCAAGTCGCTGCCGTGCTTCCCGGAGTACGACACCAGCTTGCGGGCGGGCGGCTACGTGGTGAACCGTTTCCTGACGGGCATCCGTCCGCAGGAGTATTACTTCCATCACATGGCCGGTCGCGAGGGCCTCATCGACACGGCTGTCAAGACGTCGCGCTCTGGGTATCTCCAGAGATGTCTGATCAAGGGCATGGAGGGCCTGGAAGTTGCGTACGACTCGTCGGTGCGTGATTCTGACGGCTCGCTGGTGCAGTTCCTGTACGGCGAGGATGGCCTGGACGTGACCAAGCTCAAGTACCTGACCGACTTCACGTTCCTGCTGCACAACCTGGACTCGGAGATGTCGCACGTGCAGCTGTCGGATCCGCGGACAGCATCGCTCTTCAACAACAAGGACGACTTTGTGAAGCAGATGAAGCGCAGCATCAGGAAAGCGGACGCAAACCGGAGCTTTTCTGAAGTCCCGGTCAGCGAGCTGGTCAACCCTGCGCAATACGCATTTGCCACGTCGGAGAAGTTTTACCGGAAAATGGCATCGTACGTGCAGGAGAACAAGGACCGGCTCATCAAGGAAAAAGAGCCCAAGAAAGAGAAGACGGCGGCTATGAACATGTCGAGAGACCCTGCGTACGCGAAGAAGACGGTGGAGCGGATCTTTGCTGCCAAATACCTGCGGTCGCAGGTGGAGCCTGGCGAGGCAGTGGGCATTGTGGCGGGCCAGTCGGTGGGCGAACCTTCGACGCAGATGACGCTCAACACCTTCCATCTGGCTGGCCATTCGGCAAAGAACGTGACGCTGGGTATCCCGCGACTGCGAGAAATCTTGATGACGGCCAGCGCCAACATCTCGACACCATCCATGACGCTGGTGATGGCTCCGGGGGTGACACATGAGGAGGCGGAGCAGTTTGCCAAGTCAATCAGCGTGCTGCCGCTGTCACACGTGCTGGACAAGATCACGGTCAAGGAGCGGCTGGGCAAGGGAGTCGGCCACAACTATGCCAAGATCTTTGATGTGCGGCTGCAGCTCTTCCCGTCGTCAGAGTACACCAGCTTCTACGCGGTCAAGAAGGGCGACGTGCTCAATGCGCTCGAGAAGAAGCTGATGCCCATGCTCCACAAATTGCTGGCCAGGGCGGTCAAGCAGCTGGAGAAGGCAGCCAACAACAGTGCGCTTCCCGACGTGGGCACGGCGGCCGGAGTCGTGGAGGCGGCGGAGGCTGGCGCCAGTGGCGAGGGTGGTGGTGCAGCAGGGGACGACGACGACAGCGACGACGAAGACGGCGACGGCGACGCAACCAGTGCAAAGAAGAGGGCGAACCGCAACGAGGCCGTGTCGTATGGGCCCAACGACGACGACGACGACGCGATCCAGACGCAGATGGACCACGAGGCGGCGTCCGAAGCTGAGCTGCCGGACGACGAAGGCTATTCGGGCAGCCCGCCGGAGACGGCAGAGAACTCGGCCAACGACAGCAGCGACGACAGCGACGACAGCGACGCGGGCGCAGACCGCGTGGACGGCGTGCAGTCGGCCAAGGCGCGGCAGGCGGCCAAGACGCGGGCACGGGAGACACGGGTGAAGAACGCGTACGCGGACATCTCGCGTTTCCGGGTGGACGAAAAGTCGGGCGAGTGGTGCGAGTTCACGCTGGAGCTGGCGGCGGAGACGCCCAAAATTCTGATGCTGAGCGTGGTGGAGGACGCGGTGCGCAAGTCAGTCGTGCGGCAAATCCCGGGGGTGGGAGCGTGCACGTTTGTGGCGAACGAGAAGGTCAAGGACAGCGAGACGGGCGGGATGGTGGACCAGGCGGTGATTCACACGGTGGGAACCAACGTGCGGGCGATGCAGCAGTTTGGCGACCACGTGGACACGGACCGGCTGGTGACCAACGACATTGTGTCGGTGCTGGAGATGTACGGAGTGGAGGCCGGGCGCAACACGATCATCCGCGAGCTGAGCGCCGTGTTCGAGTCGCACGGCATCGGTGTGGACAACCGGCACCTGAATCTGATCGGCGACTACATGACGCGTGGCGGCGGGTTCACGCCGTTCAACCGGTACGGACTGAAGGGCAATGTGAGCCCGTTCACGAAGATGAGCTTTGAGACGACGCTCGGAGTGCTGAAGGACGCGCTGGAGGACGGAGATTGGGACGGGCTCGTGACGCCGAGCAGCCGGATTGTGATGGGCCAGCTGGGCAAGACGGGCACGGGTGCATTTGACGTACTGACGCGGGTGCCCACGGCACACTATGACCCGCTGCAGGGGATGTAAGAGGGGGGCGGGGTGCAGAGACGAGAGGCAGGCGTTGCGCGGACGCTGCAGGCGGAGTCGCCCGAGGTTGATGTCGGGAAAAGAAGGTCCGATGCGACAGCCGACTAGATCTGGGGGCCTTTTAGAGAAATTTTTGATTGATGCAAACAACGGAATTGTTACAGACTACGCTTTCTTGATTTTAGTCGGATCTATACTCGAGCGGCGATCGGCGTGCAGAAAAAGAAAGGAGTCTGTTTGGGCATGTCAACGATGTATTTTGCAAAGTATTTACCGTGTTGTGGTGCTGTTTGTACTGTTTTTGCATAGATAGTGACTAGTTAGTTGTTGCTATTTGATCTATCACTGGTTGTTGTTTCTTTGGTGTCAGTCTTGTCTCTCGGTGTGGTTGCTCCCTTGTGCCTCTGTGCAGAACTGCGCCTGCCTGCCCTTTTGGCCATGCCCGACCTTGTCTCCGCCCCAAATTGCCACATCCGTCGTGCCAGAGGGTGTCTCCATCCATGTGGCCGTGTTGTCTGATCTGCCCAACCTCGGGACGCAGGCTCCCGGCCGCCAACCCCGCATGGGGAGAGAAGGGAGACGAGCCGCAGCACTGTCGGGGCTTGTCGCCATGTCCACTCGGTGATGTCCCCCAAATCCTGCAGACGAACGCCTACGCACACACACACGCACACACACACGCACGGGGAGCATTCTTTCGCAGCATTCCTCGAGAAGCCAAAAGGCAATGTCCTCCACCATGACCGTGCGGCCGAAGATTCAGTTCTACGTAGACATAGTCAGCCCGTTTGCATACGAGGCGTACTACATCCTGCGGGTGAGTCATGTGGCTCTGGCGAAAGGAAGGCCACAAATCCCAAGTCTGCGCATGGCTGACACGAGGGGGGCGACAGAATGACGACTTGTTCAAGGGGTGCGACATACGGTATACGCCTGTTTTTCTGGGCGGGCTGATGAAGACGGTAGGCTCGGCCACAGTTTGCCGTCTGTTTTGGCTCTGCGTGGCCTGCTGGCTGACGATTCCCACCAGTGCGGCAACACGGCGCCCATTTTTGTCAAGAGTCAGTTAGCAGAAGAAGAGGAGGCGAGGGCAAGAAAGCCCCCAAGGACAGGACAGATTCGGCGAGGGTCCCCTGCAGGGTCATCGGGGAGACCAACACATGCTGACTCGCCACAAAATACAGACAAGGACAAGTGGATTGTGACCGAACGGCAGCGCTGGGCGCGGGTGTTCAACATTCCCATGAAGAATGAAAACCCGCCTGGATTCCCGCCACTGACGCTCGCGGCGATGCGAGCGCTCTGTGTGATCGAGCAGCTGGACGGCGCAAACGGGCAGGACCGGTTCATCCGCGCCACCGATCTCCTGTATGATATGCTGTGGGTGCACCACCAGCAGGTGCAGAAGTCCGAGGTGGTGCACGAGGCACTGGAGAGCGTGCTCGGCAAGGAAGAGGCGGGCTACGGTAAGCGCTGGGGGGGGTGGCTCTGCGAGTGTGTCTGGAGGAGAGAACATGGGAAGAGCAGGGAAGAGCGCGGAGGCATCACGGCTTGATGTTGTTTCTCTTTTCTTCTCTCTTCTCTCTCTACTAACACTACCCTCCAGTCATGGACAAGGCAGGCACCGAAGGCAAGCGACTCTTGGCCGAAAACACCGACGAGCTGTTTGCTCATGGGGCCTTTGGCCTGCCGTGGCTCAGATGCACAAACACAGCCGGAGAAACGGAGAGCTTCTGGGGCGTGGACCACCTGGGCCAGGTAATCCAGTTCCTGGGTCTGGAGAAGCCTCAGCAAGGAGGCTGGCGGTCGCTTCTCTAGAAGGTTGCTTCTGCATGTAACATACGGGATACGTTCGCAGTAGACCAGCTCAGCGAGTCTGGCAGTGTGCGCGGTAGCAAAACACAGCAAAATACGGTTGCGAAACTGCGGGACTGCATTCTCTTCCCCCCAACCGGCCCCCCTGTTTACAGAGTGTCTTACATATGGATCATCGCGACGCGCTATCCACAATAGATGGCATCACGAACACGCCCACGGCCCGCAATTCACACGCCGGTGTGTGGACATTCAAGACGCGACGCGACGCCCACTTGCATCGCGTTCCTCTCACGTCCAGACAAGGCATGGTAGAATATGCATCGAGATATCAAGTCAAAGCAAATACGAGTAGTCATTGCGCAGGCACTTGGTCCTCAAATGAGTTCGTGTCATGAATCAATAAACTGGTTGCAGCTACCCGTGCTGCATGTCTGCATAGTGTACAGCCTTCGATAAACCCGAATATAAACCAACGCAATCATAACGCCTAGAACATTATCCCCTGTCCGTATGTGAACCGTCACCAAAGAACCATCCCCTTATCAGCCACCTGTGCAAGCAAGCTGCTTAGTTGCGCTCACCACGGAGGCGGCGGGCCAGCTGGATGTCCTTCTGCGGTGGTTGTTAGTGGCTATTCGTGTTGCTGGGAGGGGTGTGCTTGTGCTGCAGGAGACTTACCGACTGGATGGTGACACGCTTGGCGTGGATGGCGCACAGGTTGGTGTCCTCGAAGAGGGAGACGAGGTAGGACTCGACCGACTCCTGGAGGGCACCGATGGCCGACGACTGGAAGCGCAGGTCGGACTTGAAGTCCTGGGCAATCTCACGAACCTGTGCTGGTTAGTATATGGCGCGGAGGCGACGCGTGTTGTGGCAGAGAGAAGGCAGCTTACCAGACGCTGGAAGGGCAGCTTGCGGATCAGGAGCTCGGTCGACTTCTGGTAGCGACGGATCTCACGGAGAGCGACGGTACCAGGCTTGTACCGATGAGGCTTCTTGACACCGCCGGTGGACGGTGCGCTCTTGCGGGCAGCCTTGGAGGCGAGCTGCTTGCGGGGGGCCTTGCCACCGGTGGACTTGCGGGCGGTCTGCTTGGTGCGAGCCATTGTTTCTGATGTCTTTCTGATGAAAGGTGGTGATGATGGTGATGAAAAGGATAGAAGGTTGGTGATGATTGGTGGTTGAGTGACAATGTTGTAAGAGAGAGAAATCGGTCCAGTGGGGTGGGCGGGCAAAGGTTTAAGTAGGCGGCAGAGGGGGCGGTCACGTTGCGGGCTGATTAGGCTGCGAGGGACATGCTAGTGCCAGGCAAGGGGGGCATCTGGGGGGGCTTGGGGGGGCTGGCCTGCTTTTTTCCGCGTCTGCGCTTTGTTGTTTTTTTTTCTGACTCGCTTTTTCGGGGCCTGTATGCGTATTTTTTATTTTTTGCGGGCTCTAGGTTTCCACTTTGGGATAAGTGCCAAACGGGCCCCCCTACAGGATAGCGGTCGCGGGTGGGTCTGGTGCAGGGTGGCGCGACCGTACATTTCTGACGGGTGCGGAGATAACCCGATTAAAAATTACGGTGTATTGCGAAAAAATAACAGCAAAGCGCGAAAAAGGGAACCACCGCAGATTATTCAGATCTGGCTGTGCATTTTTTCAGGGCGCTTCTAGAAATGGTGCTATTTTTTGATTGGCTGGTGGCCAAGGCAGCGTGCACGGACCAGGAAGCAAACCAGGACGCAAGTGCACGTGTCGGTCTGGCTGATTACGGGTATGTCAGGCAGCAGAGGGCAGCCAGCGTCAGGTCAGGTGGCAGGCAAAGGGCGGGCGCAAAGTCACAAGGAAGCATTCGCCAGGACTATGAAGGGCAGGTAAGCTCAATGTGAAAATGGGTAGACTGTACGAGTAAATAGTAGACAGGCCAGCCGCAAACGGCAGCGACACTCGGATAGTACGTGGCTCCTCCCTCCGCGGCTGTTGCCAGAGTTCTCTACCTCTCACCATGTCTCTTTGTGCGTCTGCTGCCTGCCGACATGGTCCCTTTTTTTGCCTGTTTCGTTTCCCTGTCCTGCAGCCCTCCAAACACGCCGCTGCGGGGCCCACCACAATAATCCCAACGCTGCGCTCGTGCTTGTTTATTTGTTGCGTCTTCTGATTGGCTCCTGCTAACCTGCTGCCCATTTGGGGGTAATTGTGGGTCCCTGCCTGTCCCAATCAGTCCGAATCAGTCACTGATCTGTCTCGTCCCGCATCAGCCGCGCTGCCACCCATTCCGCATTTAAAGACGGCCGCTTCCCCGCCGCGCCTCTCAAGTTGATTCTCTCACAGATCCCGTCCATTCCCGTTGCTTCTTCATCATCTCCAACGACTCTCACCCACACACCATTCTCCACACTCTTCTCGTCTTCAAGACATCTTTATATCTTCATCATGACTGGACGTAAGTACTTTGCCTCGGGATAGCCTTCCGCGCTTTCAGCCTCGTCTCTTGGGGTTCGTCTGCAATGTCTGGTTCTTCATCATACTGACTCGCTCCCACAGGCGGCAAGGGCGGCAAGGGCCTCGGCAAGGGTGGTGCCAAGCGCCACCGGAAGATTCTTCGTGACAACATTCAGGGCATCACCAAGCCGGCTATCCGGCGTCTGGCCCGTCGTGGTGGTGTCAAGCGTATCTCTGCTCGTATGTCTTCGTCCTCCTACTTGTTTTCTTTCCGTCTGGGCGCTAACCATGCACAGTCATCTACGAGGAGACTCGCGGTGTTCTCAAGTCCTTCCTGGAGGGCGTCATTCGCGATGCTGTCACATACACTGAGCACGCTAAGCGGAAGACTGTCACTTCTCTGGACGTCGTCTACGCTCTGAAGCGCCAAGGCCGCACTCTGTACGGTTTCGGTGGTTAAACATCTTGATGATTTACGCTTTTATCACGGTCCTTTCAGCTGGGAGGCGGTTCGGTCGGTTTCGGGTTGTGACGATGATTATGGGAATTGTTTCTTTTGCTTTGGGGTATTTTGTAACATACGGGCATTCTGGTGTTTCCACGTGGACAACGTAATTGATTCTCCCCAGAGCCTGGGGCTTACTTGCGATTATCGTCTTCTGTGCTGTGTCGTGTGATGTGTCGCGTGCTGTCTCGTTTGGCGTCCTGTTCGGCCGTGGCTTGTTTTCTCTGCCTTGCGCTGTGCCGCGTTGCTGCCGTGTTTGCTACGTTGCAGGTGTTTTGTTTGCTTGTCCGTCGCGTCCTGTGACAGCTGTTTATCCTGTCTATTATGTCTTCGTTTCTTTGCGGGTGTGTTGCGCTGGTTGCTTATGTCATAAGTTGGGCATCATCGCAATGCGATGTCCTATCCACGCCTGGTGATAATTGTGTGCTCAGCAAGTCTCCCTGGCATCCGTGTCGACCTCCGGTATCCAATGTCAACCACTGTTGTCTTTTGCTCTGTATGCTTGAAACTTTTGTTCGTTCGACGTTTTGGCTGTGAGCAGCTAGAGTGAGTCCCGTGACCATGGGTCTTGGAGCGACTCTTGGAACTCGCAATCTTGTATCTGTGTTGACTCAACCTCGCTTTGCGTGGTTGTTCGCTGCGTTGTTTGGCCTCGGTTTCCGGAACTGCGCTGCTTCCTACTTGGAAGTCGGCTGGTGTCTTTGCCATGCACTTGTCTTATGGTTGTTGTTTTTTGTATTTGGTGGCTTGTAGTTATTCCGGTAGTTGCTGTAATAGATCGCAACCCATTATCAGCATGTCATCACGAAATATTGCATCCTTGCCTCTGGGCGTCTCTGGCCGCAACAACCCCGTGGGCTTTTTTTGACGATGTATTTGTGTTTTTTCATGTTCCGTGATGGTAATTTGGCGCTTGGTTCTCTTTTTCTGTGCTTCTGCGAATATTACGATATTCTTTTCTGTTTCGGTGCCTTGTTTCTGATTTCCACTAACTTCATTCTGGTACTGCATGGCCATAAGTCTTCACCCAACAATCCAGAAAACAAGAAGGGTAGCCCATCCTCATACTAACACCAATAAACACAGCATAGTTCCATGTGAAATAAAACATCTGCACACATGTTTCGGGCACACCAGCCGCACTATCGCACCAACTGGCAGCGTCAGCCCAGAACAGCCAACGCAGAATGTCACTGGAAACCAAAGGGTGAAATTGAGCTCCACTGTGCTCGAGCTGTAGCTACCTGCACCTCCTGACGAAGCCCCCCGATATGCATGACTACACAGAAGCTATGCCTGGTCATGACCAATACCGGCCAGGCCACCAAACGCAGGACGTGTAATAGCACACCCTCGCCCGGTCATAGATAATCCATCGCCCCCCAGACCATGAAAACAGTGGACAGTGGCCCATTGCAGCAAATGGCCACCGGTCAAGCTTTCCCGATCATTCCCTGGCAAACATCAACACTTCTACATAAAATCACCAATACCGCACAAGGTAGCCACCATACACAGCATCCAGGGTGCCCCCCCCTGGGTACTAAAAAGATGCTCCTACCCTGCAGTATGGTTACCTAAAGCACACCGCATCCTTTTCTGGTACTAGCTAGTGCCAGCATCGTCACCGCTGCATCTAGTGTGGCACAACTCTTGCCCTTGGATCTTTACTATACGTAGCACCACCAAAAACCCAGATTAGCTCATCCCCGTGGACGCACTGCAGGTAACTCCCTATGCCTCCTTCAAGCTAAACAGACACAGAACAGATAGCGGTAAGCAAATCGAACGAGGTAGTTAGAAGTTAATAGTAAAGAGGTCAGAAACGCAACGGCCGTCCGTCCTGTCCTATATCGGGAGACAAGTGTAAGGACATCACAAGAAGTGACAGTTGCCTCGCCTGCCAGCTCGGCGCCCGGGGCGTGATGCGCCACAAGGCACACGCACGGGCCACTTGATGTGGCGCACAAAGGTGCAGCCAAGGCGGTGCGCCGTATGCCATAGGGGACGCGCACGGGCCGGCTCAAATGTGGCGCAGAGGCAGGGCGTTCGTTTTACGCGGGCTTGGGGCACACCGCGCATAGACCCTTTTTGGGAGCTTCGATATACTCGAGGCTTTTTACACCCTTTTAAAGGAACCCCCTTTTAAAGGAAGGAGATAAAGATTTAGTTGTATAATTTACGAGATCTTCTTTTTATTAATAAGATACTTTTACTTTTTATATTTTTATATTTAATTATAAGTACTACTTCAATAATAAGTAATATAGTTAAGTTAATATTGGTTAAAACCCGACTAGCATTTTAACGCGATATCATATTAACACTCTATAAGTTATATAATACTATATTTTTTAAAATCTTTAATATAATTTTTTTAATATAAAATAAATTAATATATATATTTTATTAAATAACCAAGAGTACGATTTAAAGTTTATATATCAATAAAGGTTAAAATTTAACTATTATTATATAATACGTTTAAGTTATAAGTTATGTTAAGTATTTGAATAAATATTCAGATTAATTATTAAACAGTTGGTGTTTCTTATTTTAAGCTTAAAAAAGTAAACGCGCTCTTTTATTTACTTATTAAATCACCATATCTTATTAAGTACGTAAGCTCGTCTCGTTAAACTCACTTTATAAAAATCCCGGCTTACGAGATTTATATTTATAATAACCCGAGTAAACGGTTGTATAAGAGTTTTTATAACCCTCGAGTTATTTTTAATGGGTTGTTTCACCGTTTTTTATCGTTTATTTTATATACGTAACGCGGGGGCTATTTAATTAATATTTATAATATTATTCCTTATTTTTAAGTTTTTATCTTTAAAGAACTCGGGTTTATTTTCTTTTATAGGTGCTTTTATTATATCTTCTTATGTTTTAAAGTTATATAAACAGATTAATCGGGGTTTAACGATATTAATATTATAAAGCTTTTTATAATACTTTATTTTTATTATCAACTAAAAAGCTTATTTTATTTTATATGTATATTTTTAACCGTTAAATTATTAAATTTCGTAATATAAAGCCTTTTTTAAAAAGCGAGAACGTTTAAAGCGAGAGAAAGAGCGCATTAAATTTTTTTATAAAAGGTATACGCGGTTTCTTCGTTTCCATAAATAAAAGAGAGAGTTTAATCGTCGTCTTTAAAAGATAATTAAACGAGGGTTAAAGTATTTAAATTTTTTTTTTAAAAAAAGTGTAAAGGCGCGTTATTATTACTACTACGACTGGTTTTTTTTAAATAATAAATGATATTAAAAAATGCTTTCATTAAATTAAAAATATATATATATTAATTAAAGTAATTAACTTAATTATAATTTACTTAAATAATCGTTAATTACTATAATCGCGAGTAATTATATTACTCGTGCTAAAGCCCCACTTGTTTTCGAGTCAAAAGACCGCCGCCCCGAAGGGGCGACTCACTTTTAAACCCCTTCTAACGAAGGTACTCGCTATTTAAATGCACTCACTAGTGAAATGCACAAAGTCACTCTCTCCGCAAATTTATATAATAAAAGTATATAACTATATTCTTTTATAATACTTTAATAACTTTATAAAGAAAAATCTTAAAAAAAAATATAACTAATATAATTAGTTTTTTTAATAATAATTAATAAGAGTTTTATTTTTATTAATCCTGTTTAATTTAGTATATTAAAAATAAAATAATTAATATTTTTTTAATTTAATTAATAGTTATATAAAAATGGGGGTTTAAATTGAAATTTATCACTTATATAACGTAAAAAGTATAAGCGTTTTAATAATATTTATTTTATTATTCTACGATTTTTTTATAAAGTTATTTAAATAATATATAAAAACATACTTTTATATTTTACTATATAAATTTGCGAAAGGGTGATTTTATACTCTTTATATATTTAACTAGTGAGTGTATTTAAATAGTGAGCACCTTCGTTAGAAGGGGTTTAAAAGTGTAAGGGCATCGCGAGCCTGCTCGGATGCGTGCTTTGCGAGCAGCCCAAGCACGTGCCACCTCCCAGCGGGGCACGTGACTGCGCAGTCAGCGTAAGTCCGAAGCGAGGTGCGCCACGGAGCGCACGCACGGCCCCCTGGGTGTGGCGCGGAGCTCGTCCCTACCTCTGCTTTCGCTTTTTCTATTAATAGTTAACCTATTATCGTAAACAACTTATCGTTATAAAATGCCGCGTAAGTTCGCAATATTAACGATAGCTTACTACTCGTTAAAAAGCTACGAATAAACCAATTAAAAAGCTATAAACGAATCAATCGTTACGTTTTAAAACCGTAAAAAGCAATAACTACTTCGTCTAATAGCTTAACGCTCAAAGCGTAATACGTTATAAAGCGGGCGTGTAAACATTTTAAATATAAAGCAAAATTAAAACATCGTATATAGACCGAAGACGCCGCGTATAACCCTTTTAAAAAAGCTTTAATATATAAAGAGTTTTTTTTTAAATATATATAATTTATAAAATTTTATCTTTATTAATAAAATACCTTTATTCTTTATAATTCTTTATTTGAATATAAATACTACTTTAATACCTTTAAATAATTTATTTATAATTATTTAAACGATTAAAAAATAACATTAAATATAAAATAGTAAAAACGAAAGTAAACGATAATAATAATTATCAACGAAAAACTTTTATTAATAACGATTATATTTTTTAATATTAAAAAAGCGGTTAAAGTAAGCGATTAACTTAAGAATAAAACGTTGTTTATAATTATATTAATATAAAGCTTTTTTAAAGACGATAAACTCGCTTTAACTCGAGTTTATTACGAGCCTAAATAAATAAAAAAGCGGTTAATGTTTATAAAATAACTTTGCGATATTAAAATAAAGCTTTTTCAAATTAAATAACAAACTTTACAATTTAAAGTAATTAAAGTAAGTATTAATAATAAAAAAACGTTTAAAAAACTAAAAAAACTTATATAATAAAACGCGAATAAATATCGAAGACTATTATAAATATAACGAACACTAGGTTCTCAAGTAATAAACCTGCGTAAGAGTTTATATTAACAGGATAGTCAAAGCTTAGAGTTCATAATACTAAAGCGGTCTTATTTCTTCGTGCGTACGAGCGAGTGTTCGAAAGCTGTTAAAGCTATTCGGGGTTGTTTTAAATACTTAGATTAACTACTAAAGAGTCTAACTCTTCCTATCTATTTTCTCGAAGAAGCGAGCTTACTTTTTTATCTAAGTCTTAAATCACCGTAGCTCACTCTAAATCACTTACTCTTTAGTAATCTTTAATAATCCGTGGCCTTAAATCACCGTGGTTCACCCTAAATCACCTGCTCCACGGTGATCCTTAGTAATCCAATCACGTAACCTTTAATCCCCTTTTTTCTACCGTAGTTGCTCGCTTTAAGTTCCTCTCTTTTAGTTTAATCGTTCTTTTATATTTTCATCTGCGAAGGCTATGGTTCGGGTTATAACATTATTCTCTTTCTTTATTGTTTTTATTTTAAAAAACTTAGTCTTACTTCCTTCTTTCGTAAGTTCTTTTATTATGTTTTTTCGTGTTACGAAGTTTTAAAAAGCGCGTTAACGCGACGATCTTACTAACGTGATCGAGCTATTAAGGTTTAACGTAACGCTTTACTCTTTTTGTTTTTTTAAGGGTTTTTTTTACCGGATGTTTAAGAGCAGTTCCCGCTATTCCGCTTACGTTCGTCGTAAGCGTTTTTATAATGGCTTAAAGGAGTTAATTTCTTTTTATACGTCTTTTCTTTTCGCTGCTCTTTTCCTTTTACTAACCTTTCTCGTTAGTGGGTCGCTTGATTGTTAAGAGCCGGCGTTTCGAGGGTGTTAAAGAGCGTGTTGTTTAAAACCTTTTTATTACTAAAGCAGAGTTTGTCGTTATTTAAAAGCGGTTAAACGAGCGCTTAACCCGATTGTTTTACTTATAAACGCAACGTAAAAAAGCGATATCGCACGTTAAAAACATAGCTGCTCGTAAGCTTTAAACACTAAACGAATTGAATGTTATTAAAGAGCGCGAGCGTTAAAAAGCGGCTCGTGTTAAGGTAAATCGCGCGGCCGTTAAAGAGTTTAAAACCGTTTAATTAGTTTAGTTTTTCGATATTATAAATGTAATTAATTAGGGTGTAATATTAAAAAGTGTAAATATTTTTACGACGAATTTTTTCGTAAAGTAAGTCCTTTATTATATAAGTTCGTCGTTCCTTCGTTAACTCCGCTTTTAATAATCTTTTAACTTTTATTAAACATTCGTTAAGTTTATAACGGGTTTTTATATATTTTTTAAATCGGGGTAGTTTTTTTATTTAATAAAGTAACGAACTTATTTCTCTTTTCTTTTATATTTAACGATTTTTTCTACTTCGTATTTCGTTTCGTCGTTATTAAGTTTTATATTTATTTCGATTAAAATGTTTTTAAGTGTTGGTTTTAAGAATAAAATATAAAAAACCGAGTGAATTTTTATTCCTTTTAATAGCTCGAGTTTATAATTTTATTTTAATTTTTATTTTAATTTTAAATGAGTTAAGCTTTTTATAATCTAATTTATCGTTTAGTTTTTTAGTTTTAATGTTTTTATAAAGTAAGTATATAACTCCTTCCTTCGTTAGAGTTAGTTTTTTAACTCTTTTTTTATTAGCTTATCGTATTATAGTTTCTTATATTTTTTTAAAGTTCTTTTAAAGTGTTTCTTACGTTTTTATAATATTTTCTTTATACTATAAAGTTGTTTATATTTAACTTTCTTTTAATACTAGTTATCGATACGCTTTTAAATGGAATTTATAGTTAGCGTAAAACGAAAATATTTTAATCGTTCCCGTGTTTACGCTATTATAAGCGAATTATACTAGTGGTAGCAATCGTACTTAATCGTTTTATAAATAGTTTATATAACTTCGTAAGTATTACTCGATAATTTAATTAATTCTTTCCGTCTATCCGTCTGTTTATAAGTGAAATGTTATAAACATCTTACATTTTATTTTTAACTATTTTATAATTGATTGTTAGAATTTAGATTTAAAAAGCTTATTTTTATTTAATATAATTTCTTTTAGTAACTCGTGGTTAGTTAGAATAGTTTTTAAAAATGTATATACTAGTTTATTTATATTACTTACTTCTTTATATAGTATGAAATAAGCGTATTTCGTAAGTTTATAAACGATAATAAAAATGTTATCATAAGTGGTTTTTATAAAAAGCTCCTTCGATTTTAATAGCTTTATAATAAGGTTTAAACTAATGAATTCTTATAATTTAATAAAAATTTATAATAGTTTTAATAGTTTATATGGTTTATAACGTTTTATTTTGTTTTTTTTATATACATTACAGTTTCCGATAACTTTAAGGACGATTTTCTTAATTTCAAAAAAGTCGTAGTTCCTCTAAATTTGTTTTATAATAGCTTTAATTCCTTAGTGTTTATAAGCTCGTGCTTCGTGAATGTCTTTGATGAGGTCTTCTTAATTTTCTTAAAGTACGTAGATTTTGTTATAATAGTTATATTATGCTTTTATAATTGGAAATTCTTTTTTTTCTTTTTCCGTCATTTTTTATTACTGTTTTCTTAGCTCTTCCTTTTAATTAAAGTTTATATTAGTTTTATATATTATTAATAGTTATCGGTATATTATTAAGTCTTTTTATTAGTTTTATTATAAGAGTATCGTCGCTTTTTATAATACTTCTTATTAATAGTTTATACGTTTATTAAACGCGTTAACTCTCTCGTTTTCCGTTCTTTTATAATAAGCGATTCGGAAATCGAATTACGATAAAAATTCCGCTTATCGAGTTTATCGTTTATTTAACACTTTGGTTATTATAAACTGCGCTAGGTTTTTATAATCGGTAAAGACTTTTACTTATTATTATACTTCGATTAAGTAGTGTTACCACTTTTAAAACGCGTAAATAATCGTTATAAGTTCTTTGTCGTAAATAAAGTAATTAAGTCTTAGTTCGTTTAATTTATATAAAAAGAAAGCGATAAAGTGTAGCTTTTTTTATTTATCTCGTTATTTTAACTGTCCTTCGATAGCGTAGTTGGAAGCGTTTGTTTCTACTTCGTATTCCTTTGTTAGGTTCGCTTCGTATAGTATTAAGTCTTTAAAAACTCTTTTTTTAAGTTTTTTAAATGCTTTTTATTCTTTTATTATTCATTCGAATTTTTAGTCTTTCTTCGTTAAGTTTATTAAGGGTTGTACGATTTCTTCGTAATAATGAATAAACTACTAATAAAAGTTTACGAATCTTAAAAATCCCTTAACTTTTATAACGTTAATAGGTTTTAACTATTTTTTAATAGCTTAAATCTTTTCTTTTTACATTCGTATACATTCGAGCTTTATTATATAACCTAGGTAATTAACCTTTTTTTAATAAAAGTAACTTTTTTTTAATTCTACTAAGAGTTCGGCGTTTTATAACTTTTTTAAAACGTTTAATACGTACTTTTCGTAGCTTTTTAAGTCTTTAAAAAAGATAAAGATGTCGTTTAAGTATAYRATRATCGTRATATTTAARTACTCTYTTARCACGTTGTTTATTATATTTTAAAACGATACAAGTGTATTCGTTAAGTCGAAGGGTATAATCGTATATTCGTAGTGTTTATATCGCGTTTTAAAAGCCGTTTTTCATTCTTCTTTGTTTTTTATTTAAATTAAGTTATAAGCCCCTCATAGGTCGAGTATCGTAAACTATTATACTTTTTAAAGTCTGTTTCGTAGCTTTTTAATAAGTGATAGTAAGTAGCGGTCTTTAATAGTAATGTCGTTTAGTTATTTATAATTAATAATAATCGTAATTTTTCGTTTTTCTTTAAAACGAATAAAATCGGGTATTTTATTAACGAGTTGAATAGTTTAATATAACCCTTTTTTAAGTTTTCGTCGAGGTATTTTTTAAGTACTTTAAGCTATGTCTCGTTTAGTTCGTAGATTCGGTGGAATTTAAGCTGTTTTCTTTCTTTTAGAGGTATTTCGTAGTCTTAGGGTTCGTGTTTCGATAAGCCGGTGTTGAGTGTTTTTTAAAACACCTTACCGAATTTTTAATATTATTTAAAAACCTACGATACGCTAACTTTCGTTGTTTTTACTAACGTCCGTTTTTATCTTAATTTACTTACGGAGTACCATACTCACGTAATGGTTAAATCCTTTTTTATTACTAAAGATTTCTCGAAGCCCTTTTACCTTACCTTTCTTTTTAAGAGTATAATGGCGTCTGCTTAAACGCTTAGTTTTTATAAGCTGTTTTTAAAGGCTAGTTCTTGTTCCTCGTCTTTAACCGTTCCTCCTACTAGTTAAGCATTATTTTAATAGATTTAACTAATAGTTTAATCGATTCGGGGATTATTCTTTCGTAACTAAGGCAATCTTAATATAATCTTATACGATGTTAATCTTATAATGTTGAATGAGAGGTTTTCGAGTCGTTTTTAAACCAAGGTTAAAAAATAATCGGTCTTTTTATTAACCACTCCTTCGTTATAAGATACGATGTTTCTTTTAAAAGTGTTAAGTTAGTAAGGTCTTTTCTTAGTTTTTTATAGTGTTTGGTGTTTGTTAACAAATGTGAAAAATATATAGTTTTTTTAAGCGCCGTAATCTATCATTACTATAACTAACGTCTTATTATAAACGATTTATACTTCGATGTATGGCTTTAAAGCGTTATCTTCTCTACTAGCTTTTATTAAAAACCTTCGTTTTTAAATCGCTTATAATTCTTTTAACAGCGATTTATACCGTTTTTTCGTCGTTAATCGGCTTTATCTTAAAAGTCTTATTATAAGCTTTTATACTAGTCGAGGATTTTAACTTATACGTAAATGCGGCACTCCGAGTCCGAGTAATAAATCCAATCGTTTAGTTTCTTTATATAAGCTATTAAATATTCTTCTTTTAGTTTTAATACTACGTAGAATTCGTTTAGTTTGGTTTATACGACTTGCTAATGTTTTAGTTCGTCGTCTTAAAACGGGGCTTCGATTAGTCGTTTTTAATAGCGTTTTGAGTAAACTCTTTAAGTTATTTTTTCTTTAAAGTGGGTTTGGTATTAGTTGGTAACGTACGAAACTTATATAACTTCCTCGTGTTTTAAGTGTTAAACGTCGACTTAAGGGTCGTTTCCTTCCTTTACTACGAGTATACTTTTTTATTAGTATTTTAACGCTATTTATATAAACGTTACTTCGAAAATAAAAAAAGTCGTAATGTTATTATTTAATGTTAGTGTTATACGTTGTTTAACGTAGTAAAGTACTTCTTCTTTTTACTTTATGGTATAAGCGAGTTCCTTTATTTGTTCGGTTAAAAGGAGGTGTTAAGCTATAACGATCGTTCGCTCTTTATACGTTTTACAATGTTATACGACGTTGTTTTTTCGTTTTTAATAGTCGTATTTTTTACACTCGTTTTTTAATATAAATATATTATTCTTTTTTACTCACTTTAAGTAATACACTTAATAGTATCGATGTAAATCTTTATTTTATATTACTTTATAAAAGCCTTCGTAAGCTTCTTCGTTTCGGAGTTTATACTTTAGTAGTTTAGAGTGGTTTCGTTTGTACGCGGTTAGTAAACACTTTCGTACGTATCTTACTTTACATTCGTCGTAACGATATACGGTAGCGGGCTTACTTTTATGCTTAAGCTTCTTTAAGTACTAGCTTGTTTCGTCTTTTTCGGATTTATAAATAAAGTAGTCGTCTTTTTAATACGCGGTTTAACTAAGCGATGCGTGTTTGGGGTTTTTTACATCTAATCCGATGTTTTTAACCTTTGTAATAATAATTACGTTGATTTATCGTTTAAACACTAGTTGTTATTACTTCTTAAGTTACTTATAGTTTTAAGCGTAATGCTTTTATTATTTATAATTAAAGCACTTTCTTTTAAGTTTTTAATACTTCGTAACGTTTAGCTTTATAAGGTTTTTATATTATTAATTAAACTACGAGCGTTAATTTTTCCCTTTTCTAGGGTTAGCGCGAAAAGAAGCGTTAACTCATTCTTTATATCGTCTTTACTCCTTTTTTATACGTCGTTTATAAAGTCGGTCGTTAATTCGTACGGCTATAATAATATACTCGAAGACTTCGTTTAATCGGTTATACTTAATAAATTCGTCTTTTACGACGTTTTTAAGTCTTTAGTAAAACTACGACATTAAGGGTTCGTCTTTTTAATTTAGTTACAAAGCGATTTATTAAAAGCGAGCCGTATACTCGGATGTAAACCTCTTTTAATAGAGGCGAAGAAAGGCCCGTTTTATCGTTCTTTCCTCATCGGGGCTCTCGAAGGCTCTTTTAATCGTTATTTCGAAGTTACGATAGTTGTTAAATAGTTTTTACGTTTCGCTGTTTTAATTATTTAAGTTTGAGTTTTTTAAAAAGTTGCGTAAGCGTGGTTTAAACCATTTTAATACGCTTTCCTTTAATCGGCTAACTACGAATTAAACCTTAATAACGTTAAGTTTAAACTAGTTTTTATAATAGCGTATATAAACGCGGAGCTACGTTAAGAAGTTTTATAACGTTCCTTTAATACCGTCGAATGCTTTAAGTTTATTTATTTTAAAAGCTTTTTTTTAATTTTTATTATTAATACTTGGGCTTAGAGTTGGTCGATCATGTTTTTTAAGGTTAGGATTTCTTACTAGTGAGCTTAAATCATCGCGGCGACGCTTATAACCGTATTACTATTTATTTCGATAGTTAAGGAGGTGGGGGTGTTAAGAGCTATAGTTGCTTTTTATATTATATAAAGAGGTAGCGTTAACCTATTTTTAAATAAGAGTAGTTAAAATGTAACGAACACTAAGTTCTTAAGTAATAAACATACGTAAGAGTTTATATTAATAAAATAGTTAAAGCTTAAGGTTTATAATACTAAAGCGGTTTTATTTCTTCGTACGTACGGGCGAGTGTTTGAGAGCTATTAAGGCTATTCGGGGTTGTTTTAAATACTTAGATTAACTATTGAAGAGTCTAACTCTTCTTATTTATTTGCTCGAGGGAGCGAGCCTGCTTTTTTATCTAAGTTTTAAATCACCGTGGCTCACTTTGGATCACTTACTCCTTAGTGATCCTCAGTAATCCGTGGCCCTGGATTATCGTGGCTCACCCTAGATTACCTGCTCTACGGTAATCTTTAGTAATCCAGTTACGTGACCTTTAGTCCCTTTCTTTCTATCGTAGTTGCCCGCTTTGGGTTCCTCCCTTCTGGTTTAATCGTTCTTTTATGTCTTTATCCGCGGGGGCTATGGTTCGGGTTATAATAATAAAGCGACTTTTTATAACGAAAAATAAACGTAAAAATCTTGTTTTTAATAAATTTATAAATAAGTTTACTTTTATATAACGAAATAATTAAATTTAAACGGTAAAAAATGGGTTTAAAGTTTCGTCGTTAATTATTTAACAATATTAAAAAGCAGTTTAAAGCGAAAATTAAAGCTTAATAGAATTCCTTTTTTACCTTCGATTTTGTAAGTTAAAAATAAAAACCCTTTCGAAATATTATTATAAGAAAACCTTTAACTTTAACTTTTAAAAAACTACGATAGTTATTAATAACTAGCTTTAACTATTAGTTTATTAACTTAACACTTTTATTACTCGTGTAAAAAACCATTAAAAGTAATATATAAAGAAGAAAAAGTTAAAAATCGAAAAGCTACGAAACAACTTAAAGAAAAAACAATGAAACACCTATAAAAACATCGCGAGCCTGCTTAAATGCGTGCTTTACGAGCGGTTTTAACACGTACGAACGTCCAACTTAAACACGTGCCGCCTCCTAACGAAGCACACAATTACGTAATCAACGTAAGTATAAAGCCTTTTAAAAGCCCTCAATATAATAAAAACTCTCACCCTTTTTTAAAAAAAAGAGATAAGATTTAGTTATATAATCTACGAAATCCTACCTTCGTTAATAAAATACCTCTACCTTCTACAATCCTTTAACTAACTATAAATACCACCTTAACATTTTTTAAATCTTTCACTCAAAGTTATTTAAAGAATTAAAAAAGATAACACCGAGTACGAAATAATAAAAGCGAGGGTAAACGATAATAACGGCCGTTAATAAAGACTCTTTATTAATAACGACCGCACTCTTTAACATCGAAAGAAGAGCGGTCGAAGCCAGCGATTAACTCGATAATAAAACGTTACTCGTAGTTACGTCAATTTAAAAGCTTATTAAAAACGACGAGCTCGTCGCGGCTTAAGCCCGTTACGAGCTCGAATAAACGAAGAAACGGTTAATACTCGTTAAGTAGATTCGTAATATCGAAGTTAAGCTTTTACGAATTAAGTAATAAACTTTATAACTTTAAACGATTTAAATACTAATAGTGAAAAACGTTTCGAAGTTAACGAGCGTATATAACGAAACGTAAGCGAGTATTAAAAACTATTGTAAGTCGACTTTTCGTAATATAACTCACTTATTAACGCTTAGTTTAAAAGTTAACGAAAGCGAGGATTATAACGAAAATAACTACGACGATGAAGTTAACGTAAAGATTTTATTTTTTAATAAGTTTATAAATAGGTTTATTATAAAAACATCGCGAGCTTGTTTAAATACGTGCTTTATAAACAGTTTAAACACATATAAGCGACTAGCTTAAACACGTGTTACCTTTTAACGGAGTACGTAATTACGTAGTTAGCTTAAGTACGAAGCGAGGTGCGTTACGAGGCGTACGCACGGGCCCCTGAGTGTAACGCAGAGTTAAAGCTTCGTACGCGGTTTAAAAGCGCCGCGCATAAAGCCCTTTAAAAGCCTTTAATATAACGAGAGCTTCTTATCTTTCTTTAAAAAAAAAGGGGATAAGATTTAGTTATATAATTTACGAGATCTTATCATCGTTAATAAAATACTTTTACCTTTCGTAATCCTTTACTTAACTATAAGTACCACTTTAACATTTTTAAATATTTTACTTAAAGTTATTTAAAAGATTAAAAAAATAATACTAAATACGAAATAATAAAAGCGAGGATAAACGATAGTAACGACCGTTAATAAAAACCTTTTATTAATAACAATCGTACTTTTTAACATCGAAAAAAAATTAATTAAAGCGAGCGATTAACCCAATAATAAAACGTTATTCGCGGTTACGCTAACTTAAAAGCTTATAAAAAACGATAAGCTCGTTACGGCTCGAGCTTATTACGAGCTTAAATAAGTAAAAAAACGATTAATACTCGTTAAACAAATTCGTAATATTAAAGTTAAGCTTTTACGAATTAAATAATAAGCTTTATAACTTTAAACGTATTAAAGTAATACTTATAATTAAATAAAAGATTATAAAAAATAAAAGTATTTTATTAACAAAAGTAAAATCTCGTAAATTACACAACTAAATCTTATTCCCTTTTTCGAAAAAGGTAAAAAGCCCTCGCTATATCGAAAGCTCCCAAAGGCCCTATACGCGGCGCCCTCAAGCCGCGTACGAAGCCCTAGCTCCGCGCTACACCCAGAGGCCCGTGCGTGCGCTTCGTAACGCGCCTCGCTTTAAACTTACGTTAACTACGCCGTCACGTACCACGCTAAAAAGTAACACGTGTTTAAGCCGGTCGCCCGCACGTGCTTAAGCTGCTCGTAAAACACGCATTCAAACAAGCTCACGATGCTTTATAATTATCCCCCCTTTCGTAAAGCTCGTCCTTAAGCGTGCGGTTACGCTCGTTAATAATAAACTCTTAAAGCGCTCGAGTCGTTTAGCCGTATACGCACTCAACGCTAACCCTCCTTCGTAGTGTGAAAGCGGGTGCTACGATATATAATACATTACGCACCTTCCTCGTAAGCCCTCGATCGCTCCTTTCGTTTATAAAGTAAATAGAAAGCTAAGCGTTGTTAAACAAGCGAAAAGAAAGCACAATTAAAGTTTTCTCATCGCTCCTCTTACGCTCCTCTCTCTCTCCTTTCTTCTCTTTTTAACCTCACCACGCTTTAATAGAGCTCTAACGTCGTTACGCAGGTTTCTCATCTCGTACAACCTCCGTCTCTCGTCTCTACTTCGTCTCGGGTGCGGTTTTTAATTAAACCTTAGTTTTTTCTTTTTTTCTTTTAAGTCGCGTATAAGCGTCGAGTTAATAACGTTTCGCGTTTTTTAGTTTTTTTTCTTTTCTTTTCTTTTAATTAACGTTTTAACTCTGAATCACTAACGTTTCGCGTTTTTTAACTTTTCTTTCTTTAAGTAAGTATTTCGTTATTAAATCGTTAACTCTTCGTTAATAGTTTTAAATTTAAAATAACAGGTTTTTAATATAACGACGACTCGCCGTTAACCCTCGTTTAACGCGTTAACGCCTTTTAATAAACGCTTAGCGGCTAGTTTTTTAAGTCTTTAAACCGTATTCGTTTTAGTTAAGTGGTATTTATACTTTTTAACTCTTTTATAAACAATTCCCTTTCGTATAAGAACTCTCTTTACGAAAGCGCGTTTTATACGAGTAGTGTTAATAGTCGTAGTTAACGTATTAGTTTTTAATAAACTAACGTCGTTACGCGATTAAACCGCGGAGTAACTAACTTTAACACGCTTATTCGTCGCTTTTTAAACGCTTCGCGTAATCGCTCTTCGACGTTTACTTTTTTAGTAAATCCCGCTCGCGAAGCTCTTTACACTAAAAACACTCTATTTTAAAGCCGCGGTATTTCTTTAACTCGCGGCCGTAACGTTAATAACTCGCGTATAATACCGTACTCGCTTTTTAACCCTACTTTAATTTCGTTTATGAGTCTCTTTCGCTACGTTATTAAAGTTGAAAATAATAATAATAATAATAATAATAATAATAATAATAATAATAATAATAATAATAATAATAATAATAATAATAATAATAATAATAA